>JACEFZ010004196.1:695000-850000 GCA_014155875.1 Cepaea nemoralis | reverse complement strand
AATGCATCAGCACACTGTCAATGCATACTGCCAACATTCTATCACATTTGTAAACAGGCAATACAAGGAAATGAACACTTAATACGGGAAACAACACAGAAAATATGCAAGCAATTGGTTAGTGTTAAATAAACACAGAATCAAAGAGGCCAACAAGACTTCATTGGTCACATTGGATACACATCCACCTTTTCCAACTTACACAACAAACACATCACACCTAATGCCAGAGAAGACGCATATAGACTACTTTTTAAATTAAAAAAAAAATAAGTTGCATGTTCTTCACAGGACGTAGCAGTCAACCCCAGCATTTTCGCTGTTCGTGATTCCTGGACACATTTTACGTTCAGTAGTTTGCCATTGCTTTCTGAACGACCGGCTCCTATACCTTTTTCGCAAAAAAAAAAAACAGCATCGCTGTGTTTCGAACCCGGGTATACGGGCTCACAAACCGCGTTCGCAAGGCCTGAGCCACGGAGACCGGCTTTTTAATATGACACCCATAACACGATAAGAAGGATGCAGATCCAGACAATTATTCTTTTAGAAGAATTATACAGGAACAACATACAGGAGACAGAAGATCACATATACTACACATTTTTTTTTTTTTTAAATTCGCATGTCCTTTTACAGGACATCGCTGTCAACAGCAGCATCTTTCAGTTGTCTGTTGATTTCTTGGCAAGATTACGCTCAGTAGTTTGCCATTGCTTTCTGAGTGGCCGGTCAGTTATCCCGCAAGTCACCAACGGGGGACGAACCGCTCCAAGTTCTCGCCCGCTACGAGACTCTGCGTGATAAACGGGATTACGGAGAAAGTGGTGTAACCCCTAGGCCAGTGTGATCCATTTAGTGGCACCGTTAAACTTGTTTATATAAAACTAGGTGTGAATGAGAATACATAGTATTACTGTTGTCAAATCTTAGTCAAATGAGACTGAACTACCATATGACAGTAGACGGTACTACTATCAGCGTTTCAGTCACTCGTTAGTCTTGGTTGTGACAGAAAATGAGGAATATTTGTCAACACAGTCCGCATGGTTAGATATTTGTTAACGTAAATATGTTCTATGCTAATCACAAATTACATTTGTGACAATTTATGGCAACAATATAATGCACTATTCAGCAATGCACTCGTGCGCTCTCTTTTCACAAGTTATCTCTCACACTAGCGCACAGGCTATTCAATGCCACACTCTCTACACATTAGCTGCTCTCGTGTCAGGTATTCAGTACACACTCTCTCTCTCAAATCTGCAAGCACATCCTCTCTCAACCAGTCTAGTCCAGTTTCCCTGTTTCTACCCTCGGTCGGTGGTCACGTGGTACATGACCTCGTGTCGTCCGTAATAGTCGTGCTAAGTAGGATGTCTCGGTCTTCTGAATGCCGTCCTGTCCTTCACCCGTCTGTTGATGACTGGTGTCTCAGGTCGTCAAGTGCAAGGTTGTACTGTCATTCAAGGACCCTGTCATGTCTATCATCCCCCTGTCTACTCTACCCATGCTATACCTATGTCCTGTCCCTGTCATATGTCCTCTCTTCCATCTTCCTGGGACTCTGACAACTACCCTCACCAAATCCGTCATCCCACATTGTGCAAACGGCTTCGGACGGAGGAGCGCAGTTGGGAGGGCACAAGATTTACCCTAGTGTAAGGAAATGCAACCTGAAGACTAAATATCATGACAGAGCAGACCAGGCCATACGCCTTGGTCGTCAACTGGTCTAGGATGGAAGCTCCGACAGACGGACAGTTAAAGCATTGCTTTGCCGATCCGGCAGCTTCTGCAGCTTGTCTAGTTCCAGACGTTTTTGGTGTTTTCTTTCCTCTGGAGTAAACTAGGCAGACAGAGAGAGGGATCATGCTGCATGGGCAACACATGGCCTCCAAATTCAGCCCAGGTTTTGTGCAATGGAGAGGTATAAGTCTATTTTACGAACTAACGTCTGTCAAGATGGCAGGGTGCCAATCATTTTGCTATTGCTTTCTGAACGAGAAGTAAACATTCAAGTTCAAAGGTCCGGTATGGGACATGCACCTAACAGACCCATATAGGTCACAGGCCAAGGACCCTTTTACGTTCCTTGATGTACAATGGGCATATAGTGCCAGCTCTATACTTGTAGAGACCAATCGGTACTCGAAGAAGGATCGGTTCAATATAATTCATATTGCCTTTACTTCCCAAAACATTTTCCCATAACTATTGAAGGCTGTGTCTACCTGGATTTCCAGATCAGTTATTTTAAAAGCAATCTACCCCTATATGCAATCGAACCCGTGACCAGAAGGTCAACAGTCAAGCTTGCTATTTAATGCACTACCATGGTGTTCGTAGTGATATAATACTTGCAATTAATTGTGCATATGCCACCGATACTAAAGAACAAACACATGTCAGTATATACTTTTGTTTTTAAAGCACTCTACAGCACAATATTCCAATCAACTCTATGCTGACAATGCCAAAGCATGACAAAGACAGAAAAACAGAAAAGAATTTACAGCAAAAAAAAAATTGATTTCTTAGAAGAATACTCAGCGTATACGTTTTTGGCTGCTTATGATTTGTCGGCAATTTTACGTTCATTGGTTTGCCATTGATTTCTGAACAACCGGCATGCATACCTGTATAAAACCAGCGCAAGGCTGGTCTTCCAAATCGCCAGCAGCTGTCTTTCGAACGCGGTATGCTGTATTACGAATCGCACCCGGAACCACTTCGCCACAGAGCCGGCAACGCGAGGAAACCAGAAATTTGAATAACGAAGACACAAACAATAGATTGCACGATTTATTGCCTGGCATATTTCGCTGCATCTCGTCAGGTACATACTGCAGAAATCACACAACTTACGTGAAATTAACTAGATAAATCCTTCAAGTTGAAATATACACATATTCGCACAGTAATGTCAATTATCTACCACGGATTTAAATGATTAAATCTGGACAAAAGTGGAGGTAATAGCAGCGCTAGATTTAATTAGAAAACAGCAAGTGAAATGGTTCGACTACATAACTAGTCCACCAACTGACAGTATACCACAACAAGCAATGACGTACAGACCAAATGGCACAAGAAGAAGAGGCCGACCATGTTTACAAAGGACAGAGGAAACAACACAGTCCAAGGGAATCTCGATGTACAAAGTCCATAAACGGGCACTCTCCCGCTGTTTATGCTTCTCCTCGACACCGCATGGTACAACAGGAACAAGATGAGATAATATTAGATTCCCGAATACGACTTAGTGATTTCAGGTTCCCGAATACAACTTGGTGATGTCAATTTCCGACGTTTACATGACTATCAAGGAGTAAGAGAAAAACGTTTAAAGGGGCACATTCAGCGCTACTCATATTTGCACTGGACGTGTGACGTTTCTAAAACGGATTCTCTAGCTGTGGTGCACAGTAAAATATGTTAAGAACTGCTTCCCCAATGGTTTGTTAGAAACATGAAGAAGTCAGAGGCCAGATAAAATGTCTGAGTTTGTGGGGGAAAACACTCACAGAAACATACAGAGAGAAGAAACCAATGTTTAGTGATTCCTGCCCCAACATGCTCCGGTTATCTGGTGTATACAGTTTAAATATGATCGCTGAGAAATTGTTGATCCAACAAGATCTGGTGAACGTCTTCAAAGTTTATCGATTGACATAGATTAAGGATAATCATTGAACAGGATCGTAAAATGAGAATTGCGGAGATAGCTGGTGCAGTAAAACTGAGTGAAAGAACACTTAATAGAATCTTACACAACAGATTGAGCATGAGAAAGGCTCTCAAGTGAAGTTGAAAATACATTTCTGTCGACAGTTGCTCAAAAGTGCTACGAAAAAAATCGTTGACAATGATAGTGACAGTATATGAGACTTGAGTTCACAATTATGAACCCTAATCTAAAATGTCCATCATGTATTAGAAAACGCCGGACCTCCCCAGCACACGTCAAGCCGAGAAGACATGCATGTGCAGGGGGTGTCATGCTGTTTTCTTGTTTTTAAGACGCCAGATGTGTCCAAATAACAGGCTACCTGTCTCGTGGCAGCACACTTAATGGAAAGTGTTATGCATATCTTCCAAACACAACAACGGTTTACGACCCGAAAACGAAGGGTATCACACTTTCAAAATCTTCCTTTTCTTTAAGACAACTCGTTCTTTCACAAAGCACGACGCGGGCAATAAAAGTAAAGGAGTTGAATACTTAGATTCTTAATCATCCACCATGCTTTTCTGATTTGGCTTCATCAATGTTTCCAAATCTTATATTTTCACACATAAAAACTAGGTTCAAGAAAATAATTGTTTACAGCAATGAAGAAGTTATCGTGGTTTGGGAAAACGGGTCCAGTTCGAAAGTAGGTTTTATATTTCCACAGTTAAGCAGAGATGATACAAGTGGGTCATTTCAAGTGATGGCTATACTGAAAGGAAATAAATAAAGCATATTATTAATAATAATAATAATAATAATAATAATAATAATAATAATAATAATAATAATAATAATAATCATCATCATCATCAAGCGCGTTGCTGACTGGCGTGGGTGACCATGCTTCTCCACATGTTGCGATCTCCAATGGAATGTATCCGTTTGTGTGCTGACAATCATCCGTGCCATGACATAATACGATCTAGAATTTTCTCTTGCTGTCGTGCTCTAACTCGTTTTCCACAAATCCTTCCAGTTGTAACAACATGTTCCAATATCTCATAATGTGGCCTTTTCGATTGTCTCATTGTGTTCTTTATCTCTGCAGTGCATCTTCCGTCTGATGTTATTCATGTGCCTAGCTATTTGGATGTCTGCACTTGACCCACAACAGCATCAATTATTTTAATTGTACATTTAGGCATAATCTCTTTCTTTGATGTTACCATTCTTCGGTCTTGCCATTATTTAAGCTAAGGCCCATTTATGTCACTTTCTACAACCACTGTATCTATCATTTCCTGTATTTCCTTTTGACTTGTAACTATCAAGACTGGGTCATCGGTATAACGAGAATTATTTATATTATGTCTACCATCCCGGATCCCTGACATATCTTCTGTAAATCTAATTATACATTCACTGCACAATGAAAACAAAGCTGTACTATTAAAGACATAAAATGTGTAGTTTAATTAAACATATTGCGAAACAATATACACATTTTCATTACACATGTACAAAGCAGGCTCTTGAATCTCAACATACTGGTATTCACGGCGACGTCCTGCTTTACATCAGCTTTCACACATTGAATGGAATCCTGCCAGGCAGAGGCGTAGCCAGGTTAAAGGTTAGGATGGACGAGCACATTAAATGTGAACACTCAGGATGGATTTTTAACTGAAGTGTCATTTTTAAAATCAAATAGGGCGCAGTGTCTCCTTGCTACCCGTAGCTACACCACTGCTGTCAGACTGTTCTGGCATAAAATATACAGCTTTATAATCTTGTTAGAAAATAGAAGAGGTGCTAACCCCAGCTACACCGTTGTTCTGCTATAAAATATGCTGATTTATAAACATGTTAGAAAATATTACAGTTACTACCCCCTTGGTACGCCATTGTTCTGACATAGAATATATAGGTTTATAAACATGTTAGAAAATATTAGAAAATTGATGATACTTTAATATAAAAGACACACGTTTTATTTTGTATGATGGTATAGGATCTCATGCAGCCTAAAACATGATCATGTGGCCCTTTCTCTTCTGATCACATCCCGCCTCGAAGTGCTGACATCACTTGATGGGCAATTGTTTTCTGTATTCTGTATTGCGTTCATCCCATACACAGTACCATCTTCCTTGTGGTCTTGGCCTACTGTCTAAACACAGGCTTAGACTGACCACCATGACCACTCTGTTTTCGGTCGTAGCGCCTTTTACCCCGTGCATAGAGCGAGGCTTTTACCCCGTGCATAGAGCGAGGCTTTTACCCCGTGCATAGAGCGAGGCTTTTACCCCGTGCATAGAGCGAGGCTTTTACCCCGTGCATAGAGCGAGGCTTTTACCCCGTGCATAGAGCGAGGCTTTTACCCCGTGCATAGAGCGAGGCTTTTACCCCGTGCATAGAACGAGGCTTTTACCCCGTGCATAGAGCGAGGCTTTTACCCCGTGCATAGAGCGAGGCTTTTACCCCGTGCATAGAGCGAGGCTTTTACCCCGTGCATAGAGCGAGGCTTTTACCCCGTGCATAGAGCGAGGCTTTTACCCCGTGCATAGAGCGAGGCTTTTACCCCGTGCATAGAGCGAGGCTTTTACCCCGTGCATAGAGCGAGGCTTTTACCCCGTGCATAGAGCGAGGCTTTTACTGCTTTAACTTGGTTACTGTGTGGACTGTGTGCTTTCCTGCACTTTTCGCCCTTGCTAAATATTTCGGCACGTGCACCATGGCGAAGAGGCGCTCGAATCTCAAACTAATGGCATCCGCGAAAACATCTTGTATCGTGGTAGCTTTCATACCGTGATCGAAACCAGCCAGGCAGAGACGTAGCCAGATTCCAGAGTTAGGGGAGCCAGCATATAAATGTAAATACCCAGTATGGATATCCAACAAGTGTACTACTACCCACCACTTTTCAACAACACCAACACAAATATATGCGTGCGTGCGTGCGTGCGTGTGTGTGTGGGTGTGTGTGTGTGTGTGTGTATGTGTGTGTGACAACAACAATATGTGCTGACAGCGAGAGCTCTCCATGCTCTCCCTAGCTAGACGTTTCTACTGCAAATGTAACAAACGTCAAACAAAAGATTTCTGAAATTATACGTAGACAGTCAACATTTTATGAACACCTTATAAGAAGAAATAAATTAGATAACTTGGTGACAACTGGCAGTATTCAGGGGAATGGAATAAGGGGAAGGAATAGAAGTAAATATCTGGATGGCATGGTCACGTGGCATGGTCGAGACAAGAACACAGAGCTGATCCACGACTCTAGTGATCGTTCGAGATGACGAAACATGACCACCCCCACTTATTGGCATGATGATGAATAAACATAGTTTTATAAATATATTAGGGAACAATATACAATTGTCCATGGCATGTAGGTACAGCTGACTCTTGAATATAAAAAATACCAATATTCAAGCTACCATTATTTCTCGTCAGTTTTTGTACTATTATGAATTAAATACAGTCTTGACTGCAGACAATTAACAGGACCTGCAACATTTAGTAGATGCGGTTGTTACACCCGATGAATACCTAGTGCTAGAATTGAATTGTAAGAAGACACAGATTATGGTTGTCACTGGGAAGAAGGAAACAACACAATGTAATATACAAGTAAATGGGAATATTCTTAAACAAGTGAATCGGTACAGTTATCTCGGAACAGTCATAACATCTGATGGGAGATGCCGTGAAGAAATTAGAACAAAAATTGCCATTGCGAAAGTAACCTTTTGCAAGGTGAAAAACATACTAACCAATAAAAAGATATCAATTGAAACGAGAAAAAGAGTGTTGAAGTGCTACATAGAACCTGTACTTTTATATGGATGTGAAGCGTGGACAATGAGCAGACAAGCTGAAAAACATCTGATGGCTGTGGAAATGTGTTTTCTGAGGAAAATGCAAAGAATACCATGGACAGACAGAAAAACCAATGAACAAGTCCTTCAAGAAACAAATGAAGATCGTAAACTGATAAGAGACATTAGACGTAGGCAACATTTTTTCGACATGTTAGAAATGAATTGGCAAGATCGAAGAGAAGAGACCAAGGGTAAGACCGAGAAGTAAATACCTGGATAGCTTGCCACATGCCATGGTCGAGACAGAAAGACGGAGCTGATCCACGACGCTGGTGATCGAGTGAGATGGCAAAACATGACCGCCCACGCTTATCGGCATGGCTCATGATGGATGGATGGAATTAAATAATTAAATAGAAACTAACTTGTACTTTGATGAATTAAATATATTAGGATATGTAGTCTCTCTCTCTCTCTCTCTCTCTCTCTCTCTCTCTCTCTCTCTCTCTCTCTCTCTCACACACACACACACACACACACACACACACACACACACACACACACGAACACATATTCGTACATCTCTTCTCCAGGAACATCTGTCTGTTGCAATTCTTTCCCACGTGTCTGGGTCTATGCCAAAGGTTTTCATATCTTGTTTACACACATCCTTATATCGCATTTACGGTCTTCCGGTTGGCCTCTTCCCTGTGGCTAGTTCTCTGTATAGGAGATCTTAGGGAATACGTTGATCTTCCATTCGAGATACATGGCCCAGCCACCGAAGGCGTCTCTGCTTGAGGAGGGAGTGCACTGTGGTAATATCTGCTATTTCAAGCACGTTTGTTTGTTATGTGGTCTTTCCACGATATGACCGGATACGTCTCAGACATTTCATATGGAAGGATTTCAACTTTCTTTCCTGTCGTGAGTGCAAGGTCCAGGATTCATGCCCATAGAGTAGTGTGCAAACAACATAAGCTATATATATATATATATATATATATATATATATATATATATATATATATATATATATATATATATATATATATATATATATATATTCACTTTGATGTTGTACTTGGGTACACCCATTTTATTTGTAACAACCATTACTTCTAATTTTCTGTTATTCAGACTAAGTAAATATCTTAGGAAACAATTTATATTTCTCCATGTCACGTGAATACAATTGTCTCTTCAATCTCAACATACTGGTGTCAGCTATTCCACTCGGCATAGTCGGTATACCATAGTGATGAATCATTGATATATTACTGGAGACCACCATACATGTCGTAGAGATAGCACAGTTACGAACAAAATGAATTCCAGTGTTATACGTCAGCTCCGGGCTTGCGATATATTTAGATCTCATCTTAGTTTGAAATATGTATGCAGCTCGCAGCAATTGGGAAAGTCTTCTTCTGTTCTTGTTAATGAATTTCTTCATACCTCTTTTTATCCGTTCACGATGTTCTCACCATTCTTCTGAACAAAAAGCACACCTCAGCATCCCCAATATAATTCATCACTTGTCTCCTAATTGTCAATGGTTGGCTTCCTTACATCAAGGTTGCTTCAATATTCCTCCATTGAAATGCTATCGTTGCTTGGACTACTGTACGTTTAACTTACTTAATACATCTTCCATCTGCTGTTTGTAAAATAACCAAATAATTAAATACATTGACTTGTTTAAGACTGGTTCCATGCACTTTGATGTTGCGCTTGGGTGCACACATTTTATTTGTAACAACCAGTACTTCTGTTTTTCTGTTATTAAGACTAAGTAAATATCTTAGGAAACAATTTATATTTCTCAATGACACGCGAATACAATTGACTCTTGAATCTCAACATACTGGTGTCCACAAATCCACTCTTCATAGTCGGTATAGCATAGTGATGAACCAGTGATATATTACTGGAGACATTCCTGCATTTCGTAGATGTAGCAAACTTATGAACATAATGAACTCCACTGGTATACGTGAGCTCAGGGCGTGCGATATATTTAGATCTGACATATGGTGGATATATGTATGTATATCGCAAAAACTGGGAAAGTGTAAATATTTTGTATTTTAAAGTGTTATTCTTTTCTTCTGCGGAAAATGGAAACTGGGACGGAAATGAGGTCCAGATTATCTTGGAATTCTTGGTAAAATAACTCACCATAACTATAAAACAACATGTTTTAACTGGTTTCTTCTCGTATGGAGCTGGAGAAAGCAGAAATGTGGACACGTCATATTCTTTAGGCGAAGTTTCATGGAGAACCTCCATCCAACTGGAATGCTTATATGGTATAATAAACTCGTCTGTATCTACTACGACTACAAATCTGGAAATGTTGCGGTTTCTGTAAAAACAGTCATTTAAGGCAGACATCTGTCCGTAATACCAGCTTCCTCTGGTTGGAACCGGCCACGGGAGAACGGTGAACAGACCATCATGTTGATAGCGCCGAAGGATCTGGTCAACGGCTGGCGAGATGCTGTAGTTGTAGACAATGAAGTGCTCGGCGCCAAGAATCCGGTTCATTTCTATGGACTGGATCAGCTGGGACGCGGCGTTGTAGCCGCTGTGTAGAATGGAGTAGCACACGGTGAAGTTTCTGCTGCGAGCGCCAGAGTAAATGATCTCGAGTCGATTGGTTGATGTGTTGTTTCTCTGGAAGCTAATGGACACATGTGTTGGTCGTGTGTTTGCTGGTAGGCGGCATTCTATGTAAGATGGAGGAAACCTGCAATACATAAACATATAGATACCATCATTCGTCAATTATATATATATATATATATATATATATATATATATATATATATATATATATATATATATATATATATATATATATATATATGTGTGTGTGTGTGTGTGTGTTAGTTAGTTAGTTAGTTAGTTAGTTGGTTGGTTGGTTGGTTGGTTGGTTGGTTAGTTAGTTAGTTAGTCGACATATCATCCTCATTGCACATCAAACCATTCAGTCCATAAGTGCTCGAATCCCATCCTCAGTAAATCCCACAGCGTGTAGCGGCTTACGACACCATTTATGTGTTGGTTTATTACTCTTCTTTGGCTTCCTGCGTAGTGGTCTAGTTTGGCCATGCCTCTTTTAACTTGCTGTCTTCTCAGCCTGCCCATGGTTGTAGTTTCCCAGTCATCGCTTAGTTCTCGTAAGCGACTTATTTCTCGTGGAGCATTCAGAATGACTGCCTGGTTCATGGCGCCTCTGCCCTCTACAGTAGCCTTACCTGCAAGCCTGTCAGCCTACCCATTCCCTTGTACACCCGCATGCCCTGGCACGAAGATAGAACTAATCTTTGCCAGCCGAGATCGCTCCAGAGACAGCAGCCATTCTCTTCGGACTCACTCGATCTCTATCATCCTGTGCATACTCATTGAGTCACTAAGGACACATGCTCGATTGAATGTCTGTGTCACGAGCCATGTTATTGCTTTACTTACTGTCATGCCTTCCATCGTCAGGCTGCTTGTGGTCAAAGCAAAAGCCCAGACTCTTCTTTCACAGTTTTCTCTCCGGCCTGAGCCGTAAAGGCCCATGAACTTCTCACTCCTCGGACGACCAACCCATCCATGTCAATGACAGCACCATCCTCTAACGAATTCTCGAAGATCAGAGCCTGTACTTGTACCTCCACAGCAGCTGGATTTTCTTGTCTGCATTTCCTGTTCAGTTGGATGCACACTGAAAAGGATGTACAGAACTCTGTTGGCACGTGTACTAACGCTTCGCCGGGTTCTAAGTCCTCAAGTGAACACATCTGCTGAAGAATATCTTCGCCTTGACCCATCCACGACTTTCATATTTTTAACCTGCTGCTATTTACCTCCATGATCTCGCTGTGCAGTGGATGTTGTGTGTTTGCGTCGACTCTGAGATAGGCACGTGCTTAGCAGAGTTGTATTCTGTCCCTCATGGTTGGCAAATCAAGAAGGTAGCGCATCGCCCTGCATGCTCTATCTCTTGTACATCCAAGAATAATGCGTATAGTTTCGTTCTGTGTCCTCTCCATCCTTTCTATCTGCTTATGGCAGGATCGCCATCGCATACTCCAAAATAAAAAGGCCCAGACACTCGTAAAGAAGACATTGATGGCGCTGCTCACAGTTTGCTGCTGCCATCACCCGCATTGCAGTCAAACCCCGCTTGGTCTGTGTTATCACCTGGCCAACGTGCTTAGTATAAACTGGCTTCGATCAAATCGTATCTCCAGGTAATTCATTGCCCGCGTTCTTTCCACCGTCTCTGAACCAAGATTTACATTGGCGTTGGGGTGTTGACAAAATGGTTATTCAAAGTGAACCATGACACTGTTGCCTTTGTTGGGTTGACCATTACCCCATCTTCAACACACCAAGTGCTTATGCGATTGAGTTTGGTTTGTAGTTCCACCGCAACCTGATCTCTATCCTTGCCCTGACGATACACTAAAACATCGTCTGCATATGACAATGTCCTTTCCGGTCCTATGATTTGTTCGCTGGTGATTCTCACAGTGTAGGCGTTGAACAGCACCTGAGATAATGGTGATCCCTATGGTAGGTCAGGATATATTGTTGTTGGTTCTGAAGTCCAACTGCCACATCTAAAGACTACTTTCCGTTGGAAGAGTGTTGCAGCGATCCAACTACGGAGGAGGACTTATCTTGAGTTCAAGAAGCTGAAGCATTAAACAATCAAATGGTACTCTGTTGTACGCGTCCTCAAGAAGAATCACCGCAGCAAATGTTTCAATGTCTGAGTGGAAACCTTCATAGACATCATGGGCAAAAACTGCGGCATTGGTCCAGGTTTCTCTTTTTGGACGGTATCCTCGCTGGGTAGGTGGGAGAACACCTTGCTTCTCTAGCTGGTTTGATATTTTTCTGGCAATTAACTTTTCCAGCGGCTTGCTTATTGTACTCTGCATGGTTATTACTCGATATCCCTGAAGTTTTGTGTGGTCTTTACCAGGCTTCGGCAAGGGAATCAGATAGCTGTGTAACTATCCCTCCTTGATGCTAGCACTCCCTATACTGTTGTTGTACATGTCTGCTAATTTCTCTAGCTCGTTGTCAGTACACATATTGATGTCGTCATATCTTATGACATCTGGCCCCGGAGCGCTGTTTGTTGAACAGACTTGATTTCTGTCACTGTCACTGTGTCTTCATCCGAAATGTTCTGGGCATTACACCTATCTGGGATGACCTCCTTGGAGAGATTTCGGCCCCTCATGTCTGTCTGGTTGCTCTGCTCTAGATAGCGTTCGAAGAGGGCTTTACCCTTGTTATCGTCAATTCTTTGCCAGATGAGGTCAGCACCTTGGAAGTCAGGAGTATGCTTATTCTTGACTACCCCACTCATGCTTTTATGTAGTCGCCAGAACAATTTCAGTGACTTGTCTGTGCTTATTCTGTGACATACCTCTGCCCATTTTTTTTCACTTTTAACCACCGTTACCAGTGTTTTGAAGTAGCTTACTTTTGTGTGCATCTCTCTTTCTAAGTGATTGGGACAAGGATGGGCACCTCTGTTCCTTTCGGTGTTTTGCGATTTCCTTACAGCACTACGCTTGTCCACCCAGGCCTTTTTCACCTCAAAATTCCACAAAGGTGGCTGCACCCAGCTTTTTTCCCCCTCCTGCCCTGAAACTTTCTGCGCTTCTGCGCCTGATTTTACTTACCACATTTTGCCCTGTACTGTCATACTGGAACGTCTTGACCGTTGACTTGTGCTGCCTTGTTCTGCCTTTCTCCACGAATATGCTGCAAGGGTGGTGGTCGCTGCCGTGGTACTCTAGAACACCCCATCTACATATTAAAGTGAGTGAAAGAAAAACCAGCGCCAGATTAATAACACTGTCCTCATCTCCTGGACGACTTGCTATCCTGGTGACACAGCCACTGTTGATACAAACCAGGTCAATGGTTTTAAGTGCAGTCTCGAGCTCCTTCCCCTGTGTGTTGGAGGAAATGTTTCCTCATGATCTGCCTTTAGCGTTGAAATCGCCACAAAAAATGGCATTCTTTGTGACCTAATATGTCACTTAAGCATTGCTACTTCTGGGAATTCACACTCGCGTTACGAGCATAAGCATTAACCAACACAAATGGTAGACTGGATTGAACTCTAACCACCTTTATTTGTTTGTCGTCACTGTCTCAACTGGACATGTCTAGCTCTGAAGCCACCATACTTTCGCCGGTGAGAATCACCATTTCCAAGTGTAGCTTGTTGTAGAAACATTTGAAACCGGCAATTTGGAGTAACTGATCATCCAGTCTTGTCCCCTGGAGTGCTACAATGTCGTTCCTGTAAACCAGGTTTTCTAGAATAGGGCCCCGTTGTTTTACGCTGGCACAGTTCCAATATAGAATACGAGTATTCCTGAGGCCCACAAGGTCACACTTGAGTCTAAAACGCCTAAAATGCACGAACTCCGTAGCATCGGCGAAGATCTTGAGAAAGAAACTCCTGGTTTTACATCCTGGCGCACAAATAACACGCAAGAGATGAAAAAATCCATCTCCTACGCGAAAAAATGGAAAGGTAACAAACAATCACTACATGGTGTTTCCACCTTGTCGTGATGGGGGAGCTTGAGTTTCTCAATGATCATGAGAGCCATGCCGCAGTAGCGTAGCTACCAGCAGGACCTCCCAAGCAGGACAGGTCAAAGGGTAGAAAACAGACAAAGTGAAACACCCTGGTCCTCCAGGTTGTGGGTTGAAGCGTGGGGTTACCATCCCCACATTTGTAAAAACTATTTTGTTACGAAACAGATACATAAGCCTCGAATTCAGACTGACTTATTTGGACAACGACATACAAATACCTGGGTACAATCTTCAACTGCTCCAACATCATAAGGTAAGAAATACAAACTAGAATCAATTCTGTAAATAAGATATACTATGCACTACAACATCTACTAAAATCAAAGGCGCTATCTCGTAACACCAAGATCACAATTTACAAAACTCTGATTAGACCAGTTGTGCTGTATGGTTCTGAAACCTGGAGTACAACTAAAGGAGACGAAGCCTTGTTACAAACCGTTGAGAAAAAAGTTTTAAGACGCATCTTTGGACCCATTAGGGATACACAATGTGGAGAGTGGAAAAGAAGAAGTAACAAAGACATTTATGATCTGTTTAAGTCCCCGCTAATCACTGGTATCATGAAGGCTGGGGCATATAGAAAGAATGGAGGACAATCGGGAAACAAAACTCGCTTACACTCAGGAAATAAATGACCGTAGACCCCGAGGTAGACCAAGAAGACGGTGGAGAGATAATATATATACAGACCTACAAGCACTTGGAATCAACGACTGGCAAGAGAAGGTCACCAGAGAGACGAATGGAGACGGATTGTATCTGCAGCAAAGAACCTCAATGGCTATATATATATATATATCTCCGCACACACTCACACACATGAATTTTAACATGTTGCATGTCTTTTACAGGATGTTGTGATCAACCCCCCCCCCCCCCCCCCCCCCCCCAGCCCATCCCTCGCTCGTAATCCTGTGAATGATTGACTAAACAAGTTTGCGTTCAGTAGTTTGCCATTGCAGTCTGAACGAGAAATCAATGTTGAAGTCCAAGTGACCTGTGTAGGGTTTGATGGTGATGATATACACACACTATAATTTTTGGAGTCGTTAAGATAAAGGAGAAGATGAAATACCAAAGAAAAACACTAGAGGACAACATACTTTTTATAATCGTAAGAACTCCGACGCGGAACAAACATGGAAGGGGCTTCTGATCATCAGAAATACACCTTCCCCAAGCATTTCGGACCTTTAATTTCTAAATACTCTCTGGGGGTGGTCCCGCCCGAGTCATGACTCCAGGCGTTATCCCTGCCGTGGCGACGTTCATTCGGTCATATTAGTTATCCCTGATGTTAAGCTTGTCCCTTCGCTGTTACCTTGTTCACTCTCAAGCCTTCCCTCCCTCGGTGAGGAGAGCCCGTGCAGCCAGTGCCTGCCCCTTGGCACGTGTGGTTATGGGATGCCAGCCTCATCCCCCGCCACGGCCTCTGTCGCCTCCATACGTCTCCGTTGCCGTGTTCCTTCCCGGTGCCCCGTTCACGGCGCCTCACCTATTTGGGAGCCGGATCTCCCTTCCTCTCGGGAACCACCTCTTGTCTCTCTGCAGCTGGCTGGGTGCGACGACTTACGGTCGATTATCGCTATATTATTATTGCGGAGGTTGGACTTCGGCCGACATTTGTGTGATTGACTGCACTCAGGCTCAGTGCTCACGCTTGGTGGAAGGGCTAAAGAACTAACACGAGACGTTGTAAAGTTCGTTGTTTTGATTGAGAAAAATTGTTGGTACTGCAGTTACCGCTTCTAATCATACTAGTTCTGAGACTTGTTCCACTCTAGGTTGCGACAGTTCTACAGCCTTTTCGGCTGCCTCAGACAGTTGTTTCTGGGCCCGGGCTTTTGATCGTCCTTTCATGCCCATACGCTTCAGCACATCAAACACGGAGTGGGAGGCAAGACCTCTTGCCCCTACCTCGACGGCGAACAGCCTGACGGTGCATTCCCCCCGCCTAAGACTTGCGATAACTTGCAATGTTATCTTGGTCCAGGAATTCCTCTTGTCCAAAGTTTGTTGTCCTCTAGTGCTTCCCTTGTTGCTGCTTCTTGTCCTCCACTTTAACGAGTCTACTACAGGAAGTAATTAATCTGTGTGGACTCCAGTAATTATAGTAATTAGTTTGTGTGGACTCCATTAAATGTAGTAGTTGATGTGTGTGGACTCCAATAAATGTAGTAGTTAATGTGTTTTGACTCCAATAAATGTAGTAGTTAATTTGTGTGAACTCCAGTAAATGTAGTAGTTAATTTGTGTGAGCTCCAGGAAATAAAGAAGTTAATTTGTGTGGACTCCAGAGAATATAGTGGTTAATGTGTGTGTACTCCAGTAAATGTAGTAGTTAGACTCTGTGTACTCAAGTAAATGTAGGAGTTAATTTGTGTGGATTTAGTAAATCTAGTAGTTAGTTTGTTTGGACTCCAGTAAATGTAGTAGATCTTCTTCTTCCTTCATTCTCTTGAAGTATGTCTATAACTGCACTGTTGTCTCTTGTATGAATTTAACTGTCTTTTTTTTTTAGTTCATACAGCGGTCCATAGAGTTTATCTTCCACTGTCGTCTCTCTTTGCCAGAAGGTTTGCTTAGATATGTTATATTTTGGGCAGTCTTGGAGTATGTGCTCTGCTGTCTGCGACGCCAATCCACATGAGCACATGGCTGTTTTACCAATCTTGAATTTTGTATACATTTGGTTGAGTAATCTATTGTGTCCTGTTCTGAGGCGCAGAATAATGACTTGTTCTGGTCTGTCCATAACGTGGTAGTCATCTTGAGCAGGTTTTAGTGGCTTTCTGACTGATTTGATCATTCTTTTATTTTGTGGTATGTAACGGACACATCAGGCTGTTCTTCTTTGGTTCCTTCCTTAGCCAATTGATCAACTCTGTCGTTTCCGGGTACTCCACAGTGGGATGGTATCCATTGTATGGTGAACTTATGCTGATTGCTGATTTCAGAAAGTAGTGTCCTTAGTACTGCAAATTTATCAGACAGGAGCGCCTTGAGTACTGATTTTGCATCTGTCAATAGCACCACAGGTTGTGTACCATTGCTGGTATTTAGTAATTTCTCTGTTGCTATCTTGATTGCCTCAATTTCAGCATCGTAGTTATGGAAGTACTTGTCGGTACTCTGGCATATTATGTACTATGTACACTCCCGCTCCTCCATTTCGAACAGCATTTTGTGCTGAAACATCTGTGTAGACTCGGATCCAGAAGTCCTGTGGGTATTCTTCATCAAGGAAGCTGAGAGTGGCTGTTCTGCGCTGCACACTGTTCTGTCCTTTCTTGTCAAATACGCCTCTAACTTTTGTCTGGATTTGTAATGATAGTCTATGTTCATCTTTCCATGGAGTTACTGGGGAACACCGTGACGCAGTAGTACTTTCTTGCTCTTGAGTCCGTCTATCTGTACTCGGGCTCTTCTGTTGTGCAAGTATGCTTTCACCCATTTGTACATTCTTCCATTGACTTTGCAGTTTCTCAATTTCTTCATCAGACCTTCTTTCCAGACTTTGTTAAAGGCTTTCTTCAGATCTATCCATGCCGCAAGCACCAGCTTCTTCTCTTTTAATGCATCCTCAATTTCTTGAGAGAGGTAGGTTTTCCGATCTTCCGTAGAGTAGCACTGCCTAAAGGCAGCCTGTTGTGGCACAAGGATGTTTTTACTTTCAATGTACCACTGCAGTCTGTGATTGATGATGCGCTCCAGTGTTTTGCAGAGACAGCTGGTGAGGCTAATTGGCCTATAGCTAGAGGCAATGGAACTATCTTTCCCTGATTTTAGGATGGGTATCATGATTGCTTCTCCCCTGGCTTGTAGAACACTGCCTAAGGTCCAACTGTTATTGAAGATTTTGCTTTGGTCTCTGTTCCTAGGTTCCTGATAATTTCATTGGAGATACTATCTGCTCCTGGTGACTTTTTCATTTTCAGTTTTGACATGGCTAGTTCCAGTTAGCTGATTGTGATGGGTGCCTCCAGAACCTCATGCACTATTTCCTTCTGTCCTGTATGTTGCCATTTCTCTCGAATCTCTTGTTGTTTCTCTGAACTAATTTTGATATTGTTATCTTGTGCGAATGAGTCCGCAAAATGGTCAGCTGCTTGCTTTCTTGTTAAGATATTTCCATCTTTATGCAGTGCAACTTTTGAGTTTCTCCCTGTGCCCTCATCATTTAGTTGTTTTATTAGCTTCCACAATTTCCTTGTGTCTCTTTCAAAGTTCAGAGTCTCCCTTTTCTCCTGCCAACCTTTCCGTCTAGCCTACAGCTTGGCCCCTTGAAATTTGGCTTTTGCGTGCTGGAATTTATTGTGGTACTCTTGGCTGGGTGTGGCCTCTGCTGGCTTTCTACACACTTCCACATCATTATGCAACTGTTCCAGTTCACTACTCCAGTAGGGATTATAATGCTTACGGGCTCCTCTTGGCACTGTTTCTCGCGCTGCCTGTAGTATGCATTTCCCAAACTCTTCAACTACTTTATTTATGTCTTTCTCAGTGTTCAGGTTTCTAACCAGTATGCTGGTGCGATGCTTGTACATTGTCCAGTCTGCTTTCTTGTAGTTCCACCTCGAGAGGGTGCTGATTTCACTTACAAGCTCATTTTCTACAGTTAAAAAGAATGACCGATGGTCACTGACACCAAGTTGTTTCCCAACAATTCGTGTAATGTTCCACTCAGGGTCTGGTGAATGAAAAGCCAGGTCAGGCGTAGTTGTAGTGTGCCATGATCTCGAGTAGAAAGTATTGGGTCGGACAGCTTGTTAATCAAGATGAATCTATTCTCATCCTGCCAGTCTTCCAGTCTCTCTCCTCTCTGGTCCATGTGATCATAGCCCCAGCTCTGCGAGTGGCTGTTGAAATCGCCACACACAATAATTTTTTTTTCTTTTAATGGTAGTGTGTCCAGTGCCTGTGGGCGGTCACTTGGACAGAATTAATTGATCAGATGTGGATCAGTATTGGCTGTCTTAAGTTTAAGTGTCTGATACTCAACCCCTTTCATGTAGACTTCAATTTGGGAAGCAGTCATGTTATCTTTTGCAAGGGTCAGTATCCCACCTTTTCTCCTGTCCTTTCGGTCACAACCGTAACACTGGTAGCCTCTGATTTTGAAGGCTATATTTTCGTTAAGGTGAGTTTCTTGCAAGCAACATATGATTACTTTTTCTAGGTCCAAGATGTTTTCTAATTCCATTTTTGTTGTTGTTGCTGACTCCCTCCACATTCAAGTGCATTATTTTAAGTCGTTGTTTAGTATGGCCAGCCGTTCTATTCTCAGGTCCCCTGGCTCCACAGGACATCTGAGAAGGACCCCCAGTAGTTGTGGTTGGACTCTTTCGAGACATATGGCCCGGTACTGCACCTGCCTGGGGGTCCAAAGCAGGGCGAGCACCATAACATTTAGCAGTAGTCGACATATTCCATTTTGCGTAATTGCGTGGTATCCTGATTTCTGTGGTGCGCCTCCTGGCTGGTTGCCTCCGTCTTCAGCACCTTTCCTTTGCTAGAGAAGACTGTGGTCTCACTCGCGTTTAGATGTGTTCGCGCGCACACATGTGTCTGCGCATGCATGTACGTGCAAACACATCTAGAGTATACTGGTTATTTTTCGGCGACAGAAACTCGCCGTCGCCCCTTCTCCTGTTAGTTAAAACAGTTCCACCACGTGAAGGCCATTAGTTGGACTTTTGCTGCAGAGGTTATGTATTCACGAGCCATTGGGGTATTTAAGCAAGGTTTGGCGCTCAAACCTACATTCCGTCCCGGCTACATACAGTAACATTTGGAACCAATGTAGTAGATAATTTGTTTGGACTTCAGTAAATGTAGTAGTTAGTTTGTGTGGAGACGAGTAGTTCTATCCGACAATAAACCATTACAGATCTTTAAATCTGGTCATCCTAAGAACTCTCGAATTCATAGATGGTCACTTCTGTTGCAGGGCTATGAGTTTGATATCTGCTATATTCCTGGCAAAGACAATAACTTGGCAGATATTCTTAGTCGTCTTTAAAATCTTCTGTTATGTACATTTTTCTTGCTTAATTGTCCGCGGTCGTACATGTTAGTTAGGCCGATTAAGTATGTTACATGCACACCATAATTGGTATACAATTATTCCAATAATCAACACATTTTATTTTGTTTCATATTGTAATTGCGATTGGTACATATTTTTTTGATATTGTTCATTGCCAGAGTCATGTTGCTGGCATGATGATTAGATTGACTTTGGACGGGATACAGATGCTTGTTTTATGCGTTGGGACCAACAGACGTTGAAGCACCATAACCGTCGTGTAAAGTATTATTAAGATAAACAGTTATCGTAGATAATTGGTATATGTTCTACATTAATACTTAATTATGTTATTGCATACGCGTAATAATAGTCGGACATGATCAATGTTTTCACAGTCTAACGATGAGACTACAGACTGTGTTAGGAACTTTATTGTGATTCGTGAGAATCTTCAGTATATTGAACTGTAATAATTGTGCATTTCACGGATATTAGATAGTGGTTGATTACTCGTTAATATGATAATTGGTTGAACATGTTACTTATTTAAGAATTATTGCGTTATCATGTTTTGTTAAATAGTTCATACATGATGATTCTAGTCGCGATCGATAAATACATACAGCCACAAATATGCTGTTAAAATAGTTCCAGTACAGTATGTACCTGCATGGTTAGTCAACGATGTTGGGATAAGTCGCTATGAGTTGGCAAGTAAAACGACAACGACGTCTACGTCTCATAGGCAGATATCTCCTCACACTTGACAGTGATATATGGATAGATTTCAGATAGTGCGTTCACTGGTTTGGACGGATTGGTACCGATATGTCAAACACGTCCCCTACTCCAGGTATTGACCTAGAGAGGACGCTTGTCTTCGGATAAATGAGGGACTAATTTGTTAAATTAGTTAGCACAGCCTCCCCATGGGCTGGCTACACGACGTCTATCGCAGGTTTGTAGCTAGTTGGGCGTGCCCGTCATATAATAATTTTTTTAAATTATTTTGTGGATGATTTATCAGGGACCATAACTTCTTACTAGTCCAATATATGTCACTACGTCTGAACTGCTATCTGTCAGTTTAAATTCGTGATGATGAAGAAAAATGATTTCATCATTTTTTTACAGGGAGGGGGGCATACTGCCACATAGCGTACAGACGTGATGATGATGATATTATGAAAAATATCGGGGAATACCGATATGTAAAAACGACGAACAGAAACAAGCGCGCACCAACGGGAACATGACACTGACGTTGTTTGAGAACAAACAGACTGGAATTGCTCATGCCAACTTTTAAAATGTAGGAAAGTTTGTTAACCAAATGTGAAATAGATATCGGCCAAATAAAGAAATACTTCAACCAAATTTATAAATAACACATCCAAACTTATAAAAAGTAGAAAATATGTTAGTCAAATGGAAAATAAAGTTTTGCCAAATACAGAAATATCTTCACCAAACTTATACAAAGTAGGAAACACGTTAGCCAAATCAATTAAATTGTTGTCCAAACTTGTAAATATCTCGTCAAAACGTTTGAAATGTAGGAAACTTTGTTAACCAATTGTGAACAAAATATTTGCCAGGTAAAGAAATATTTCAACCAAACTTATAAATTTCTCGTTCAAACTTATAAGAAGTAGGAAAATTAACCAGGTGTGAAAAAATATTAACCAAGTAACAATATATTTCAGCCAAACGTATAAATATCTCAATCAAACTTATGAAAGGTAGGACAATTTGTTAACCAAATGTGAAAAAATACTGGCCAAATAAATAAATAACTATTTCAACCAATCTTATAAATATATCATCCAAATTCATGTTTAAAAAAGTAGGAAAATTTGTTAGTCAATGGGAATAATGTTGGCTAAATACAGAAATATCTCGACCACACGTATGAAACGTTGGAAAACATGTCGTCAAGTTAAGAAATATTTTAACCAAACTTATAAAAAGTAGGAAAAAATGTTAGCCAAATCAAGTAACATGTTGACCAAACTTATAAATAACCCGTCCAATGTTATGAAAAGTAGGAAACTTTATTAACCAAATGTGAAAAAATATATATCTGCCAAGAAGAGACATATTTCAATCAAACTTATAAATATTTTGTCCAAACTTATAAAACGTAATAAAGTTGTTTTAACCAAAGGGGAAAATATTGGCTAAGTAAAAACATATTTCAACCAAACTTATTAATATCTCGTCCAAACATATAAAAGAAGGAAAATGTGTTAACCAAATGTGAAAGACTATTGGCCGAGTAAAAAATGTCCAAACTAAACTTATAAATATCTCTTCCAAACTTACAAAATGTAAGAACACGTGTTATCCAAATGGGAAAAATAGTGGCCAACGTAAGAACTATTTCATCCAAACTTGTAAATATCTCATCCAAACTTATAAAGATGTTGACCGACATAAGAACATGTGTTACCCAAATTAGGAAAAATGTTGCCCAAGTTACGAAATATCTCGTTAAAATTATAAAAGGTAGGAACATTTGTTAGCCAAATGGTAAAAATGTTGCCCAAATGCAGAAATATTTCGACCAAACTTATAAAATGTAAGAACACATAACAGCCACAATAATAAAAATGTTGGCCGAATTAAGAAATATTTCAACCAAGTTTATTTTTAAAAAAAGTAGGAAAATATGTCGACCAAACTAAGAAATGGGTATGGCAAAGTAAGAAATTTGTCGACCAAACTAAGAACAATGTGTTACCAAATTTAAGAAAATATGGCATCTGTGGTTATGTCAAGAGTGTCTTGAACTTTTATCTGAAAAGACCTTTCACACTACATAATTATTAACGTCAGCACTTTCTCCCGTTTACATTATCGAAAGCTTCAACTTACCATTCCATAGTATCCGCTAAAGAAACACTTATACAGACTACTCACGCATCTCTCCACACTTTAGGCTTTTCTTTCCACCACAAAATGTCTCTGTATTTCATAGATACTTTCACAACTTTTCCATGTCACAGCACCAAGAACTCCAAACATCCGCTGTACATGAGCTCCAATGAAACAGTCATAACAAAATTTATGGCAATGCAGTCTGTGGCTCCACCTGGGATAGTTTCGTTATCATCTGAGTATTCATCATCAAGGGGCCATTTCCCATGGCTGTCATCTTCACTTTCTATACCAAAAAGTCTGCTACACTAACCTACCATTGTTTCATCTCTCAACAATACAAGGGTTTTCTTGAAGTCAAGCTAAAATAACATTTCTTACTTTTTCCACATCTTTTTCACTTTGTCATTTCACATTCACAACAGCGTCAAGCCTCCAGCGAACGAAAAGTATCTGTTATGAAGTCGACCTTTATTAAAACCACTTCTACCTCATTGATCCCTTGAATACCATCTACCACCGATTCTAATCGACTTTCAACATTTCATACCTCTTAACACTAACATTCTCTTTGATTACAACACAACCAGTTTTCTGATGATTGGGCAAATTTACCAATATACTGGAGATAAATCATCTGTCCCCTATAATACTAGACGCTATTTTTAGATAATGAATGTGACCATCTACCAGTATGGTCACTACTAAGAAGGATATCAAAGACAAACGATCTTCTTAACAGATGCCTATACAATTATGATTCTACTCTGCTGAAAATTGGTGAAGAGCAGTATGAATGTGTGGAAGGTAAAGAGACATAAAAGGCAAGATAAATATTACGGACACTAATAGAAAGATCAAAATAGAAGAGAAAAGCCGTTATTAAGTGGATAATTTCATATATTTGGGGTCAGTTATAACATCAGATGGTAGGTACACAGAAGAGCTTAAAAACAGAATAGGGCAAACAAAATCTATATTTCAGAAAATAAAAGTATCGTATGCAATAAGTCACTATCATTGAATGAAAGAAATTTGCAAGAATAAAATGTCACAAAAATTAAAAATTAAATTTCGGAAATAAAATTTAAAAATTAAATTTCTACATGAAACATTTAAATTTTAAACAACAAAGAGAAATCTAATTTTTAAATTAGATAGTATTTGAGAATTTGTCTAACATAGTTGCCTATTTGACTGTTGAAGTGTTATGTAGAATCTGTACTGTTGTCTAGATATGAAACGTAGAACAATGAGCAGTAAAGTTGAAAAAACATATATTGGCAGTGGAAATGTGTTATCGGGAAAGCTGAAAAGAAAGGTAATGAATTGTAAATGTCTGCATTGAGGCATGATAACTTCGGTGGTCAACACAGCGGGCACGTGACATGTCATGTTACAGCCGGGACAGCTTGTTGTGTTCGTATGTAACGCAGTTTATAAAATGCACTAAAAACTCTTCAGTGTATGATCAGCTAGCTGTTAGGTATAAGGTACGCCTTCCCCCGACTTCAATTATCACATCTCTCGTCTATGTGTATGAGAAGGCTTATTCGGTCACTATGATGAAGTGGTTCAACTCACGTATACTACATTCGAAACTACCTTGTGTTGTATTGATGCCTGGATGTTCTTTTGTGTTACTTGGTGACCCTAGGACGACACGGACATAGAAAAGCGAGAGAAGTGAGATGATTCTAAATTTACGATGCTCTGTTGACGAGGTAGAGGCATTTCTCTCATGCATGGTTGTCATCACGAGTTTGTCCCCTGTTCGACAACCGACAGGACACACCTTCTGTAGTATTCTTATTAATCACGTGTCCCGGAAAAACCTTTACAAATATGAACGGAAGCAAGGCCATATTTGACCGAATGCAACCATTATCCACGTGTCCTGAATGTATCCTTATGCATGTGAACGGCTGTATGTAACACCACCACGTGGTCCGGTTGTAGCCATTAATCTCGTGTCCTGGATGTTCCCCTTAAAAACGTGACCTCTTGACCAGCTGTACGCAGTCACACAGCCTGATAAAGAGCCTTGTATCCTTAACAAGTCGACATTAGTATGATGATAGTGTTTATGACCCATCCACTACAGGCAGTAATAACCGCCATAGTAATATATAATAGGTCACTTTTAATTAAATATATAACGAAAAAACCCAAGGCTTTCGGCCGATTGGATTCTCATATATGTATTGAGATATCGATGGTAGACCTCCTTATCCATGTCACATCTGGAATTTTTCACTTTACACATTAAATATACAATTGTTTTTAAATATTAACTCGTATATAATATTACTTTTAGTAATTAAAGTTTAACATTTAAATATACAAAACCCGAAGCACATCGGATCACACGTATCCTAATGTGTGAGATTTGAAAATTCATCTTATCAAGGCTTGATGTGACGTCAAATAGCGGATATAAGACATAATTTCAGGTTCATGGACGATGAAGAAATACGGTTTTATAACGACATGCATACTACTAACTACCATACACATTGAAATTTATCTCAGTCTCTCAGAATGGGATCACACCCTCATATAATTAAAGGCACGTCAGACCTCTTTTACTTTTACAATTTGGCCAGTTGTTGTGATAACATTATAAGTCTGTATTACGACTAGTCACATATAGGCATCCGAAGTCACATAGGTTAGTTTACAAAAAGTCAAACAAACACGGAGATAACCACTGTGTCATAGCCTCAGCCACACCGACCTCAGGAAGCACTTTTCTAGCTTATCCTCCACTTACTCACCCTTAACAACAAATGACACTAACCATACCCACTTCAACCAGTAATATCGGGCTTCTTTATTTTTTAAAAGATTTTATTTAACTACCTGATACCGCATGAAGGTAGTGTTCGTAAGTATATATATAGCTTCTTCTGCACTCACCCACCCATTAGCAACGAATTTCACTAAGCCATATCCACTACAACCTATGATACCGGTCATCTTTACTTTCTAAAGGTTTTAATTTGTAACCTGTATAATGATAGTGTTCGGAAGCACTTATCTAGCTATTTCTCCACTCAACCACCCCTTAACAACGAATTTCACTAAGCCATACCCACAACATTGGCACCTTGCCATCGTGAAAGGCATAATAACTTTTAGCTATGGCGGTAGCGAATGTGACTGATAAGGCCAATTTGCGCTGTAAATGTCCGTTCACAGTGGGTGCATGTGAACACGTGGTCATTTCCGCCATCATGAACCATCATACGTCTCACACGCTCGGTGTGTGACTTATCTACAACAATTTTCTCCTTTGTCTTTATTCCATTTCTGATGTTTGCCCTCTATGCAACACGTTCAGCGGCGACTTGATCCCAATGTACATTCGAGACCAGTTAAGACCAGGGATGGAATTATTGCCTCTCCATAGCACAAAACCTGGGCTAAAATATAGAGATCATGTGTTGCCCATGCAGCATGATCCCTCTCTCGGCCTGCCTAGTTCACTCCAGAGGAAAGGTAACACCTATACATCTGGAACAAGACAAGCTGCAGAAGCTGCCGGATCAGCAAAACAATGATCTAACTGTCCGCCTGTCGGAGCTTCGATCCTAGACTAGCCGCCAACAAAGGCTTAGGACCTGGTCTGCCATGCCATGACATTTTGTCTTTAGCTTGCATTTCCTCGCACCAGGGTAAGGCTTGTACCCTCCCAATTGCGCTCTTCCGCCCGAAGCCGTTGGCACAATGTAGGGTGTCGGGTTTGGTAAGCGCCGCCCAACGTTCGGCGCTAACAGAAAGCAGGTAGTACCGTCTACTGTTATACGGTAGCTCAGTCATATCTGACTAAGACCTGACAGATATGCCATACCCACTACAACCAATAATACCGACCATCTTTACTTTGTTTAGCGATTCCCACACTCACCCACCTAATAACAACGAATGAAACCAAGCCATACTTGCTACAACCCATAATACTGTCCGTCTTTACTTTTTTAACTTTTTCATTTACTGATCTGTCACAGCATGATGATAGTGTTTAAACCTTGTCCACTACAGACCACTAAAACCACTCTCTTTTATCTTCAATAGAGAAACAACAATAAACAACTAAAAAAATAAAAATTATCTCGTATATAATTTATCTTTTAGTTCTTAAATGTTAACTTTTAAACATCCAAAACCGGAAGTAGTTAGGTACCAAAGCGCGCGTGATTTGAAAAATGAGGTCTGTTTTTGTCACACCATGAGGTGGATGGTATAATCCCCATATAACGATTCATACTGTGACCTCGGGGGTTGCCAACCCCAAATGCGACTCTATTAGGACATCCCATACTACTAAAGACCACTGGGCGACCAGTGACCTCAAGCGTACCACCCTGCTCGTGATACATGTCTAAATGGGCACATGGCGAACCTTGATTGTTGACATAGAAGAAGAAGAAGAAGAAGAAGAGAAGAAGAAGAAGAAGAAGAAGAAGAAGAAGAAGAAGAAGAAGAAGAAGAAGAAGAAGCAGCAGCAGCAGCATCAGCAGCAGCAGCAGCAGCAGCGGTGGCGGTAGCGGCAGCGGCAGCAGAAGAAGAAGACATTCAGAAATAACTGGCACTTACCACACATCATGATTATCTGGCAGTTCTATGACTCTACTATCGTTGATCAGACTGCCACCGCTGATACTTAAGTTGCAATAGACGGTCTTGAGAAGGCTCCTCTGAACGATGCCGAAGATTCGAACCGTCGGTCTTCCTTTCTGTGCGTTCATGTAGTCAAAGTGAGCAGAATACATCCATGCCTGTTTGTTGTCGATTTGTTGAAACGGTCCTTTGACCCTTAAACCCTCTAGCGGTATTCTGTGAGTAGACCAATCATAATAATAATAATTGTAATAAACATAATAATAATAATAATAATAATAATAATAATAATAATAATAATAATAATGGGACGCAGAAGTGTTTCCAAGGCACCAGGGCCGGGTTAAATACTGGCCAAGACCTATTGACGCGTCCTCGTCGAGCGTCCTGGGCAATAGGTCCCTTCGGGGTCCTGGCTAAAGTCAGTAGGATCGCCGATTCCTCCGAAGTCGGAGAGTGTCTGCCTATACGGCCAGGAACCACCAGTCTGCACACCAATAAGCCAGGCATGGGACAACGGATACTCACGCAAACCTCAGGTCCTGTATGACATCACACTGATGTTGGACAACAGGATGCCTTCATCCGACATACATGTCTTCGCGTTGGAGCTCAAGCCAACGAACGCAAGCAAACTAGCAAGCATAATAAATAATAATAATAATAATAATAATAATAATAATAATAATAGTAATAATAATAATAATAAGATACATAGTAATAAATGCTTTGATGCTGATGCAGGTGTCAAATATGACTGAGCTACCGTATGACAGTAGACGGTACTACCTGCTTTCTGTTAGCGCCGAACGTTTGGCGGCGCTTACCAAACCCGACACCCCACATTGTGCCAACGGCTTCGGGCGGAAGCTCGCAATTGGGAGGGTACAAGCTTTACCCTGGTGCAAGGAAATGCAAGCTAAAGACAAATGTCATGGCAGGGCAGACCAGGCCCTAAGCCTTGGTTGGCGGCTGGTCTAGGATCGAAGCTCCGACAGGCGGACAGTTAGAGCATTGCTTTGCTGATCCGGCAGCTTCTGCAGCTTGTCTTGTTCCAGATGTAGAGGTGTTACCTTTCCTCTGGAGTGAACTAGGCAGGCCGAGAGAGGGATCATGCTGCATGAGCAACACATGATCTCTATATTTTAGCCCATGTTTTGTGCTATGGAGAGGCAATAAATCCATCCCTGGTCTTAAACGATCTCGGAATCAAAGCGAGAGGCAACTGTTACGGGTTATAAGTCCCTGTCAATTGGCGTAGACATGGGGCGCCACGCGTTGCATCTGACCGTGGGAGACACAAAAAGGTGACACTGATCAGCTACCGCCCGCCTCAAGCTGGGCAGCCCCCGGCCAATTGGGTGCTGATCCGTCACAGCCTGCCTGCTTCAATGGGTGCTTGGGGCTAGGACAAAATCTGAATCGCAGGCTGTAGAACCAATGCACCAGGTATAAATAAAAAGAAAAATAGAAAACTCAAGCTACGGATTGCAACCTAGAACGTGAGAACCATGTGTCCAGGATTCTCCACTGACTTGATCAATATTGACGATGTGAGAAAAACGGCTGTGATTGATGCCGAACTCAATCGACTTAACATTGATATTGCTGGCCTGCAGGAGACTCGCCTCGCTGAGGAAGAGTCACTTGGGAAAAACAATTACACCTTTTTTTGGAAGAGTAGAGGGCAGGCAACACGGTGTGGGCTTTGCAGTGAAAATTCGCTACTGGGAATGATTGAAATTCCAGCAGGAGGAAATGAAAGACTATTATCCCTGCGCTTGGCAACCTCTTGTGGTTTTGCCACCATTATTACTGCATATGCACCGACACTCGATTCCTCTGATGATGTGAAGGATTCGTTCTATGAGGAGTTAGACTCCGTGATCAAGGCAGTTCCAAAATCTGACTACATTTATATGCTCGGTGACTTCAATGCTCGTGTGGGCAAGGACTCGAGTTCATGACCAGTGTGCCTTGGAAAATACAATATCGGTCGCATGAATGAAAATGGGCAAAGACTGCTGGAGCATTGCACCAGAAATGACCTATGTATTACACATTCCTTTTTTGAAACAAAATAGCTGCATAAGGTCACATGGAAACATCCAAGATCCGGCCATTGGCACCAGCTGGACTTCATCATCACACGGAGACAACATCTTAACCATATATCATTGACTCGAAGTTACCACAGTGCTGACTGTGATACGGATCATTCTTTGGTTGTTGCAAGGGTTAGACTGAGACCAAAGAGAATCTACACAGCTAAACACAAATCTAGCCCCAGGATTAATATTATTAACACTCACGATCCTGAAAAGTGCTTTCAGTTTCAACAGCAACTTGAAGACACTTTCACTGATACACCAGAAAATTGTACAGTAAATTAAAAGTGGGGTCAACTTAAGGAAACTCTTTATAAAACTGCCGTAGGGGTTTACGGCACTGTGGATCATCAGAGGCAGGACTTGTCTGCGGCAAACAGCCAGACTCTGCTGCCCTTGATTGATAAGAAGCAGATAGCTCTCTTAAAAACAAGGAAAGACCAACGCGTAACACTCTGAGTGATCTAAAGCAAGCTAGGAAGGATGTTCAAAAGGCTGCCAGGCAGTGTGCAAATGATTATTGGATCAAGTTATGTGAGTCCATTCAAATCGCAAGCGATAAGGGAAACATCAGAAGCATGTATGAAGGAATAAAGAAAGCCTATGGTCCAGTGATCAAAAGAAGTGCACCATTGAAAACCTTGACGGGAGAAATCATCACTGATAAGAAATAGCAGATGGACAGATGGGTAGAGCACTATTTGGAGCTTTACTCAAGTGAGATCAAACTAACCGATGATGCCCTCAACGCCATAGAAGCTCTACCAACTCTTAACTACCTGGACACACTTCCCACCATAACATAAGTTAAGTGTCCTATAAATGAACTTGCATCTGGCAAGGGTCCAGGTAAGGATGGGATTCCAATAGAGGTTATCAGGTGTGGGCAAGACACACACACTCTACAGATCCACCAGCTAATAGAGCTATGCTGGCGAGAAGGACAAGTCCCACATGATTTCAAAGATTCAAGCATCATAACACTGTACAAGAACTAGGGAGATCGGAGCGACTGTAACAACTATAGGGGTATCTCACTTCTGTGTATTGTTGGGAAAGTATTTGCCAGAATTGTCCTGCACAGACTTCAAGTCCTGGGAGATCAAGTCTACCCCGAATCACAGTGCGGCTTCCGTCAGAACCGGTCTACCATTGATATCCTATTCTCATTGCGACAAATGCAAGAAAAATGCCGTGAACAGAATCAACCAATGTGTATTGCCTTCATCTACCTCACAAAGGCATTTGATTTGGTCAGTCGTGAAGGTCTGTTCAAGGCACTAAAGAAGATTGGCTGCCCACCAACTCTTCTGTCCATTGTGGAATAGTTCCACTCATGCATGAAGGGTATGTAGCAGTATGTGTATATTGGGTGGGCAAAACTACAGCACGCTTGAGCATCAGGATGGAATGGGAAGAAGGATGCTCAAGTCGTGACGTAGTTTGTTGTTAGGAACCAGTCAACATCTGGGCCTGGAAGAGAGAAGACGCCATGTTGTATGAAGGTTGTAGAAGTTGTCATCAAGATGAAATAAATCTCTATTTATACTCTAACACAGAACTTGTTAGTCCTATTTATTTGTGCGCTGTTACAAAGGACTGATTTGGTGCCCATGACACAGGATACGAACTTGGAGTGTCGCGGAATCACAATATGCTGTCCAGGTCGAACATCGAACTAAAATCAAAGTTTTGAAGATCTCGTTCTGCTTGCATCAAATACCCAGAGACAGAATTACGGCACGGTTCTATACTTATGTTGAACGAAAAAGCGAAGTTGATAAATGGCCACTACGTCGTCTGTGAGAATTACAGCAGCCAAAAGCCCGGCTAGGGGTGGTTGTCTGTAAATATTTTTCAGAGTCCTCGTTGCTATCAAGAATCCTAGATGTATAGGCAGTTGTTGTCACCTGAGTTATGAAAGCCGGCTTGCCAGGGTGAGTTGCTGTACAGTTGTGATCATCTCGCTAAGCAAAAGAGTGAGAAAGACCAGCACGTTTTTTCTGGATCGTTTGAAATAAGAGGCTCAGGAAAAAGAAACCTTCAAGGCAAGTCGAATCAAGTAGAAACATTTTACTAACAGAGCAGTTGTCTACTTCTCGTGAAGATAGATTGCCTGGAGCGAACTAAAAGCCGCAGAATCCTGACCTTGAGACTTTTTGAGGAATAAGAAGAAATGGAAAGCTTATTAACAGCAGCGATACCGCTAAAGAACTCTCGGAAGTGGGAGACGGAATCTGTTTGCACACAGCCTACTCGTACCATTAGCGCTTTCCTGAACTTATCATTTTCAAGAGGCTTGGTATAGCCGTCGCTTTACACTGTTCACTTCAAGAGGCTTGTTATGGCCGCCGCTTTACATTTTTTACCTGCATTGTCGGTTGTTTCAACGGGCTACCTACCAGGGCCGCTGCCATACAATGTTGTTTCAGGGAACTTACCAAAGCTGCTCTCTGATCGCAGTCTGATCGTGGGGAGGGCCTACTGTCGAGAAAAGCTGCTCTCTGATCGATGTCTAATCGTGTGAAGTTGGGAGGTGCTGCTCTTTGAACGCAGTCAATTGTTCCAGGCCTTGTCAGAAACCGCAGTCCTTGGGCGTCACTATGCTGGAAACCAAGATGCCTGCCTTGAGGTTGCTGTATTATCGGGGCTGTTAACTTAACCGTTGCTGTGAGGTCGTCGTATCGCTGGATTTTCTTTCTCCATCATGCCTCTCTTCCCAGTGTGTGATATGGAATGACATTGATTTGGGAACGTTTTTGCTCGAGCATCCTGAGAGATCCTGGAAGTCATTGCCTGTCCGTTTGTGTAGAACCGAAGGACAATGTTGGCTGAGTAAGCGAAGTTTAATTTAAATTAGTTAAGGAGTAGGCATATGTGTATAATTATTTGTTTTAAGATAGAATTGAAGAATTGAAAACCTGATGCATTTTTTTAAAGATTTGGCTTTGAGTAACCTTTTTCAGAGTATGTGCTAGCGATAGGAAAGCTGCCTACGTATTGAAAACAACAAGGCTTTATATCATAAAAGCGTGGTGAGCTACTATGGAAATCTTTTATAGGAAGTTAGGACGTGTGACAGAGTTGATGGGTGACTTAAAAATGGACATAGATAGAATTTCGTCTATGATAGAATTGATAAAGAGGCAGACGCTTGAACGAACAGAGCACAAGACAGATATGAGACATTTTGAGGTAGACAAGTCCAATAGAAATGATAACCAGCGTGGTTACAATTTTAAAGTTGTCAACCATATACATATGAACGCAGATAAGAATGAGACACAGAGACATATAAGAATTAGTAATGGTCAGAAAAAGAAACAGTGGTCTTGGCCTTCAAAGAGTGATAACGCAAAGGCCTTGCGAGAGAATTGGTTTCAGATCAGACACCTGCGATATTCGGTAGCAAATTTGAATAACAGAGAAAGAAACATAGATAAGATTTTGGGTAGTCAGGAGGTATCTTCAGTCTTTTGTGTCAGACAAGAAAGAGAGACTCAGACACAGGTGATTGAGGTGGTAGAAGAAAACACGCAGACACCAGTTGATACAGTAGAGAAAAAAGTCCAGGTACAACCGACTAGCAAAGTAACGAAGGGAAGTCAAACTGACTTAATAGAAATTCAGTTAAAACCAACTTACTTGACTAAGGGAGACACGGTTGAAATTAAGAAAGATAAACAGACAAGTGCCAAAGATGTTAAAAGACGGGTGAGAAAAAGTATTAAGGAAAGGAATAGTATGATTGTTAATGGAGGTACTGCTATGTCAAGTTCCTCAGGTATAGACATTAAATTAATCCCTAAATGGTGTAGAAATATTAGGTGTGAGAGTTCAGGTTATGGAGAGGATATTTCTACCTCTACCGCCGCATTTTATAGTAAATACTACGCTGCTGAAACAACTACAGATACTGATGATTCAGAGAATGAGAGGATTGCACTACGAACAGATCCTGACTCGAAGCGTGATTGTCACATGCCTGTGGTCATAGACAGTAAGGTGAGTGACCTGGCTACGAGGAAAACAATCAACCCTCAGAAATAATGGGGCGGATATGAGTGGAAGGCCCCAGGGGGGATGGGTCGAAAGACAGTTGTGTGTTGTGTGAAGTGAGGAGACTAAAAAGTCAGTGAGAGAAGAGACCGACTGCGGGTCAGGTCGTTTAAGAGAGATCTCCGTGTTGGGTTGTTCTCCGAGTTGTGAAGACAGGCCTGAACCAGAGTGGGTTCTATAGTTGAGCAGTGGCTCCAACCCAATGTGTGGGTTGTATTGTGGGAGATCCAGCCGTGGATAGTAGCTGGATTACCTGTCTTGTGGATTGAGATAAGAAGCAGGCCGTGAGAAGGCATTCATGTGTGCTGGTTAAATTGTGAGGAGGATATTGAGAATCTATGGATTACATTGTTTCTGGATATATACATATGTTCCGTGAGTCTGTATTATTTCTGTAATAAAGGATTATGTGCGCCAACTGAATCTTGTTTCATGACTGGTGAATATGCACTGCGGGGGTGAGTTACATTGCAAGACAGATATCTCCATTGACACACCATGAGTATCGTTCCCTAGACAACGACCATCACACAATAATGTCATGAGCATATCATCGTAAGAACTTCGTGATATTATCATCAAGAACGACGTGTGACAATCTGGGGTCTCTCCTGGCAAGAACGACGGGGATATATGAGTATCTGGAAGGCTACGTACGGTCAAGAACATTATAGACAGTGTTGTCATTCTGAGATATCTATGGGCTCTTCGCTGAGAGAGGAGTTATCTGTGACGTCGTTCCATCAATTTAAACAATACTGCGTCAAGAGGGTAATGTGAACTCTTTTGGGTGTGTAAGACGCCACATCGAAGAAAAACTGTCAGCGCGCGGGGAGGGTACGCGGCGGAAATCACCAGCTAGCAGACAGTTCAAGTGAAGGTCATACTACAGGTAAATTAACGACAGTCAGCACACGTCATTGCGACGCTAGCGGGCACGCCAGAAGAATTAACGCAGCAAAAATCGACCGGGAAAGTCGATTGCAGTAGCAGGGGTGTTTGGTAATGGACAGCACAGAGGAAATGTCGAGGGGACAAAACGGTGGCTGCAACAAGTGCGGTCAGTCCTTGAGTGTGTGTGTTTGACAGGATTGAACCAAAGATTGAAGACAGCGAGTAATTTCGTCTCAACATCCTGTGTGTGGTGGGATATTTGGTGTGTGTGTGCTGGAGGCAAGTGCACTGTGTTGTCGCAAGTTGACTGGTCAAGATTTTTCGACGCAGTAAATAGGACGGGTGGGTACACCAGCGTCAAGGTACTGGGGAAGTACATGTTTGGAAAACAGAAAAAAAAAATTGGCAGTCGCTGATTTGACGGACAGTTGACTGAAGGGGATAGTAACGGTACCCCTACCGCAGCCGGGTGGGGCTGAGAAGTTGTGTGGAAAGTGTTTTTGTATGACGGAAAAGTGTCCGGTCATTTTACAGACAGTCAGTGTGGATTATTGTGACAAAGAAGAATGAGGTACTGACTTGAGGTGTCCGGCAAGGTCAAGGTTAGGGACAGTGGAAAGTTACTGGGAATTTCCACAGGAGATCGGGATAAACAAGGTTGTTTTGAAAGAAAGCCAGACTTGATGTTTCGTCTTTGTTCAAGCCGTTGTCATCATTATTCTGTTATGAGCAAACAGTTTTAACTTATCGTCATCGCAACCATGGTTGTACTTCTTTGCCGATAAGGATTTATATACCCAAATTTAAAGCGCTGAACATTGGCTGCCATTCTCCTTTTCTTTTTGGTGAATCTTGTCGGGTAACGGAAATCCATAACATTAATGATACAGCGAAGCGCCATCTCCGCAACGAAAATAACGTTACGGACTGTGTCGAGACAGAACAGTTTGGATATCACTATCATCTTCAACTTTTGTCGACAGTTGGAACTGGTGATCACCTACGTGAATTCACGAACCACTCAACAAAACAACAAGTCGCTTTGAAATTTAGCGTCGTAATCATTTCGGAGAATGTAACACAGACATTTCCAGCATATTGTGAAAAACTATTAACAGCAAAATAAGAACTTTTGGCGACGGATTAGTGGGCACATATTTATCGGCCAACGATTTGAACATTCTGTTTGCTGCTCATTGTCTTATAAATATTGTTTTCGGTTGTTAAGCTGTTACTTGTATGTGGTCCAGTGTTTGTCAAGAGTAGGGGATTTTTTGGGGTGTTTCTCGAGAGTCGGGATACAGCACACAAATATATATTCTTTCTGGTGCTTACGATATTTTTGTAAGAAAAACGTTAATGAGTTAACGTGTCATGCAGTGGCATTGAAATAGTCTTAACCAATATCTAGAGCCGAGTTGTCTGACGTCAGATTTGTGTATATGTTGATGCTATAAATTGTTTTTGTTTCTCTTTCTTTTCATAATATTTGCATATAATATTTGCTGTGTTCGGATATATGTTATTATTGTGAACTTTTGTCGTGTCTACTATCTAGTGGTATCTGAGTCAGTTTATATTTTACGCGCACTGTGGGTGTCTCTACACAAGCTTGTGGTTGTTACTGTGGTTTATTTCTGTGTGATCATCGTCTCCGTGTACTCAGCTTGTGAAGTCTAGCGTTGGATAGTCATCACTTAGTGTTATCATCCATTTGTTTGTATATGTATTTATATGTATGTTTAACAATATTTCCAGGGACTTTATGAACTTTTGGTCATAGATATATAGATATAAGGGAGTATAGGTGATACTTCCCCCTCACTACCTAGTGCTTATAGAGTGACTGGGTGAGTACAGAGTGATATTGTAGCACTACGGATTTACGTACACAGGGAGTGCGGGTGTACTTAGGGAAGTGACACAAAGACTAACAGCAGAGTCTGTACATTTATAGTTGGCTGATTCACAGCAACGTGTCCACAAGTACAAGATGCCTACTTTAATGGATTATATTGAAGCAGGTGAAAGAATAGGCCTGAAAGGTAAAGAGTTACAGGAGTATGCAGAAGCGAAAGAACAAAAGCAGACGGAAAGAGAGGAGAGGCATAATGAACGCGAGGCAAAGCGTCTACAGGAAGAGAAAGAGACGCAAGTAAAACTAGCTGAAATGGAAAACAAGCGTCTACAGGAAGAGACACAAGTAAAACTAGCTGAAATGGAAAACAAACGTCTACAGGAAGTAAAGTTAGCTGAAATAGAAAACAAACGTCTACAGGAAGTAAAGTTAGCTGAAATAGAAAACAAGCGTCTACAGGAAGAGACACAAGTAAAACTAGCTGAAATGGAAAACAAACGTCTACAGGAAGTAAAGTTAGCTGAAATGGAAATTGAGAAAGAGAAGATCAAGTGCCAGATGCAAACTGAAATCGAGTTAAGAAAACTAGAACTATCTTCGAAAGGTCAAAGTGAGGAAAGCAGAAGACCGTCGCAGTCGTCACAGAGATTAAAACTGCCATATTTTACAGACCGAGACCAACTTGAAAATTATTTGGCCAGGTTCGAGGCATCAGCCAAAGCGTTAGGTATTCCAGAGAAAGAGTATGGGATGCGACTTGGCGAATTTCTTACGGGCAAGGCACTAGACACCATGTTCAATTTACCTGTAGAAGAAAGAAACAACTACACTATCTTACGTCAACGTTTGCTGACAAAGTTCCAACTAACTGAACATGGATATAGAACAAAGTTTAGACAGTTAGTGCCAGAGACAAATCAAGATTTCACAGATTTTGTTAACACTGTAAAGAATACATTTAACAAATGGATGGAGCTTGCAGAAGTAGGGAAAGATTTTAATAAATTAGTAGATCTAATGTTAAGAGACAAGGTAGTATCTGCATGCAATTCTAATTCAGTGGCGTTCTTTGAGGAACGGAAGCCAAAGGACATAGACACAATGTCTCAGTTAGGGCAAAACTATATGACTGCACATCCTAACAGTTCTATTGGGAAACTAATGAGTGAGGAAATAGTCTGTGCAGCGTACACTAAACAGGACCAGAATCCAGTCATCAGACCAAGGGCGAAAAGTGTGGATTCAGCACAGAAAGGTGAGCAGCAAGAACTTCAAGATAATGGTTTCCGAGGAAACAATGTTGGTAGAGTAGGACGGTACCCATATAGAAGAGGGAACTTCCAGAGACGTCCAAATTATGCCGGATGTTGGAATTGTGGGAGCTGGAGACACAAGGCAGCAGAGTGTGATGCACAACCATCAGATGGACCAACGAACAACACTAAAAGGGAGATTACTTGTTTCAAATGTGGAAAGAAGGGGCATATCAGCCATCAATGTAGGATGAGAGAAACAGAGCACTCAAATGCAGCGCAAGTAATTGAGACGCTGAACAATGAAGATTGTAGTGGGTGCAAACCTCTTTTTGAAAAAGACAGTCAGCCAGTCCTAATATGTGGTCATACAGTAAAAGCAGGATCAGCAGTGCATGAAGGAGGAAGTCTGAAGCTGCATCAAGGATTTGTCAATGATAGACCAGCGTTAACAATTAGGGATTCCGGATGTACGTCTATCGGAGTGAGGAGAAGTTTAATAGATCCCTCGGATTATACAGGGAAAAAGATTAGATGCATAACATTCAACGGCACAGTAGAGTTCTACCCAGTAGCCATAATAACAGTAAAAACACCATATATCACTGGAAGAGTGACAGCGTGTGTTTTGGACTCACCAGTGGCTGATTTGATCATAGGAAATGTTATAGGAGTTAAAGATTGTACAGAAGAGGAAGTAGTTTATTGGGACCGAAAATATAGTGTAAGCAGTAATGAGGTAGTTACCACAAGAGAACCTAAATTAGAGAGTATAGCTGAGGTAGAAGAGGCACTTGAAGTAGACACAGGAACTCAGGACAAGGATAGTACAGCTGAGCAGAGGAGAATGGATCCCAAATATAGTGCTAGTGAATCCCAGAGACAAGATACTACTCTGAACAAATGTTCCCAAGGGTGTAGGAGAGTAGAACATAGGCAGTCAAAGAAAGGTAGATGGTGCTTCGAGAGGAAGAACAATGTTCTCACTCGCAGGTTTTCAGATAGCAGAACTGCACGTGGGCAAGGAGCAGTACCTTTAGCACATAGAGACCGATATACTAGAACAGCTCAGGATAGTGCATGGGCAGGGCACATAGGCATAAGGCGTATGCAGCAGAAAGCAAGGTGCCAGATATATGGGCCAAGATTGAATAAAGAGTTCAGACTAAACAGAGACTCAAGTGTAACGATGCAATATGCAGATAGGAAAGTTGAGTCAGGTCAAAAGAGTTTTCGCGATATTACTGACCCAGGGCTAGGGATAGCAAACAGATGTTGTAATTGTAGAGGTACCATGAGTCATGGGTACATGAAAGATAGACACAGCATCGACAGGAATCAGAGGAGGGTTAATGCAAGAACAGAACCGCCTGATATAGGGTCGGTACACAAATAGTATTGTGGGGTCGTGAAGTAGTAAGAGACCTGTGGGTACATAAGTATAATGCTTTTCTATGATGTATTATTATTATTATTATGTAATGTATTAGTTCATGCATTGGTACACAAGATAGAAAGTTGTTTGTATTTATGTGTGGGGAATATGGGAATGTACTATGAGCATTTGATGTATTATGTAGTGTGGTAGCGAGAGTAAGGTGCAGCCATACAGAGGGCTACCCAGGCAATGTGTCTGGGTCACATATTTAATAAGTTTTAGTCTCCCAACATTTGAAAACGATGTTTTCTTTTGAGGGTGGGGTAGTGTCACATGCCTGTGGTCATAGACAGTAAGGTGAGTGACCTGGCTACGAGGAAAACAATCAACCCTCAGAAATAATGGGGCGGATATGAGTGGAAGGCCCCAGGGGGGATGGGTCGAAGGACAGTTGTGTGTTGTGTGAAGTGAGGAGACTGAAAAAGGCAGTGAGAGAAGAGACCGACGGCGGGTCAGGTCGTTTGAGGGAGTTGAGTTTGAGATACCGAGGTAGTCGGTAGTCCACGGACAACGGGGTTGTGTTATGCTCCGAGTTGTGAAGACAGGCCTGAACCAGAGTGGGTTCTATAGTTGAGCAGTGGCTCCAACCCAATGTGTGGGTTATATTGTGGGAGATCCAGTCGTGGATAGTAGCTGGATTACCTGTCTTGTGGATTGAGATTAGAAGCAGGCCGTGAGAAGGCATTGATGTGTGCTGGTTAAATTGTGAGGAGGATATTTATATTCTATGGATTTACCTTGTTTCTGGATATATATATATATGTTCCGTGAGTCTGTATTATTTCTGTAATAAAGGATTATGTGCGCCAACTGAATCTTGTTTCATGACTGGTGAATATGCACTGCGGGGGTGAGTTACATTGCAAGACAGATATCTCCATTGACACACCATGAGTATCGTTCCCTAGACAACGACCATCACACAATAATGTCATGAGCATATCATCGTAAGAACTTCGTGATATTATTATCAAGAACGACGTGTGACAGTGATGTTTCCTCATACGGTGGGCTTGCTGGTGGACAGACGGACAGAGTTATGGTTGGTGACTCTTTAGAACTAGATACCAGTTTATATGACAGGAAAGTAGGGAAGGCTAAGAGACGAATACCAAGAGAGAGAGAGAGAGAAAGATACTTCCAAAAAGAAAGATGTTTGCCTAGTAGAAAGTGGAACACAAAAACAGCAAACAGCTGAAGCGTCGCTGGAAAAAGCTAGAAGTCTCATGAAATCGGTAAGACCATGGTTGTATTTAAATAACCCATACGAGCAGATTTGAGCATTTTGTAACTGAGCTTGGGGTAATTCAAGTTTGATGAGGCTCAAATTTCGACTCAAATGTGCTGTTGCTGTGGAAAATGGTGGAGAATCATTGCAAGTGATGTGTGACGTCGAGAACTGATGTAGTATTGTCTTGTATTACATAGGTTATTTTGAGATATAAAGTGGTCATAGAATAGTGATGACGATTGGGTAATGCGGATGTCATAGCTCGAAGAAGTATTATGAAGTGATGAGGAGGTTAAGATAGGATAAATGAGTAATTGACCGTCAGAGTAGTTTGACGTTGAGAATTAAGTAGGACGGAGAATAGTAGCATTATGATGGTTGAGAATGAAGTAAGAAAGTAGTTGAATTGTGAAAGTCCTGTTGAGTAATTCGTCAGATTATGCGTTGTCCGTGCGTGAGTATAAGGGTGGACACGTCAGGTTGTCGCGATGCGAGAGTAGTAGTGAGATGAGAACGAGGTTGTGTATCACTGTCTGAGCAAACAAAATACGAATAACGTGTAAATATGCGAAGAGTGGCTGATAAGTGACGTTGATAAAACGTGGAACATAGAGTATGCGAAAATTGAGAGGTAGAAAGAACATGATTAGAGAATTGTGATGTCTTTTGTGTGGAATATCTGAAGTTAGACAGAATTAATGATAATGGTATGACAGGATGACGGAAAGAGAGTTAACATTCTGAATGACGTTTCATAAAACGTGTTTAGTAGTGTTGACAGGGACATGTCGAAACATGAATGCTTAATACTGAGAAATGAGAAAAGTGAGGTCTGTTGTCAGTAATAAGTGGTGTGGTTTGCTGTTTCTGAAAGAATCCCGATAAATAGGAAGAGGAGTGAAAGATAGTGAGGTAAACAAGATTAGTTAAATGAATGTTGGAGAACGTGTTCCGATAAGTGTGACTAGTATCATCGCTAGGAGAGACTTGAGGATAGTTTAGAGTAGTTGTGGTGAGACGTTGAAAGTACTGATGCAGGAGAATGAAATATTAATTGCGTCGGGTAGACGAGAAACTTAAAAGTAGAATTAGTTGTATTGGTGAGAGGTCTATAGCAAATAGACAAAGCTTTGTTGGACGTAGGAGGGTGGAGATACCGTAGTTAACGGTAATAATTAAGAAGTTGTAGTGATGTTTGGTACAAATCCAAGGGAAACAATTGGTGTGCCGAGCCACAGCTTAATTAGTAGATAGATGACGGCTGGTACATTGAGATGACATTAGAATAATCGCCACATTAGTAATAGATAAAATGAGTTGACCTGTAGTTTACAGTGCTTGCTTAAGATGATATTCCAGATATTGTGATGTGTTAGGAGTTAGGCTGGAAAAAGATAGAAAATTGTGAGGGGAGAGAATCAATGATAGTACGGTCATTGATGATTAGTGATTTTTTTTTTTTGGTGTGGAGAGAACATATATTGTTCTAAGTTAAGAATTGGTCTGTAGGTAACAGATATGTATAGATGTATTCTGGGGTTAATGCGTGGCATTGAGTTGTTTTGTTATATAACAAAATAGGCATGACTTGGCTAAATAGATAGGTGTTACATTGGTTCGTATAGGAGGCCAATGTTGCTGGGTCACTTTACGTAGTTAATTCTAAGTGAATTATATTTTTTTGAAAACCTTGTTTTATTGAATCTGAGTTTTAATGCCTCATATATAATATGTTTTTTTGTGTGCTTAATTTGGTCCTGTAAAATGATTGTTATTATTTGATTTTAGAATAGGATTATTGTGTTCTTAGACTTTTGCGTACAAACTATTGGTCCGTAAAAGAGACCAGTAGTATTAGGTAACAATAGATTAGGATGTATGTTGTATTATTTTAATATATGTTTTTCTTTGAATGAGTTAATACCTTTAATTGATATGAGGGGAAACATAAATGATGTTATAAAAACTTGGGGGGGGGGGGGGGGGTATGATATCCTGTTGTGATTTTATTTCGCTGTTTTGTATGTTAAATAGTAGTTAATTAAGTTATGTTTAATTTACATGGTTTTGTCTAGAATAAAGACAATACATGGGGCTTTAATTAGGACCCTTCGTTCAGAAAATAGTAATAAACTACTGTGGACTAGTAGAGAGACACATCATCTTTGTGAATAATGTGTTCATGGGTATATTATATTGCTGTGATAATCAGCATAATGAGGTTGATATGGTTATGAAGTAGTGGAAACATATACCGGGGATGGTTATGGGAAAGTTTAGAGTTACACTAAAGTCAGCATTGATTGGAAATATATGGATTGGAAGCCATATGGGGGAAGAAAAGATTAATGAATATAGCAGTGGGGTAAATGAGGGGAAAGTTTTGAACATAGTTTCCATGGGGTCAGAAGAGTCATGATATACACGGGATTGCTGGGTTATAGAAGAATAAGTGGGTAACGGGTTACCCCAGACAAATAGTAAAACATGAATTGAATCCATGTTTGATTAGACACTGTGGATAGCAGTACAATAGTAAAGGGTTGTAAGTGTGAGAAATGAACATTGTGGAGACATAATGACATGGGGTTTTTGAGGGTCCGTGATATATGGACTGAGATAGAATAAAGTTGGTTGCAAGCAATCACACACATGAGTTCAGGGGTAGTATATTGTTGCTGTTGATAACGGCATAAGTGGAGGTTTTAGTAGATATGCCCATAATAAATGGACAGTAAGGGGTCACTGAAAATTTCGGCAAGATTAAAAGAGATTATTATGTGAAGTGATGTGTATTGGGACAGGTCTTGAGGGATAATGGACCTTTCCTCGGGATGTGGTTGACATTACAAGGTGAGGTTGAAGTAAGGTTCAGAGCCATAAAATTAGTAGTGTCTGTAATATATAGACATTTGGGGAGTGAATAAAAATTTTTGATGGTTGGTAATTGAGGCTGTAGATAGCAGCGTAAACTGTTGCCATAATAAGTGGTACTGTAGAGGATAAAATTGTTTTAGACTTTATTACATAAAGTCTCAAATGACATAGGGGGGTAAAGGAGTGTGTGATTTAGCTGAGTGTGGTTTTTGTCTGGAAGAGTTCTACTTCTTTGAATCTACGGTGCGCACCGATTCTTTGTCTTTCTATCATGTGCGAGTGTTCTCAGGTTGATTGAAAGTAGAGAATTAGTAAGTAATGTTGGTGATGACAATAGGGAGTTGGTATAAGAAGAGTACAGTGTTTGAAATTTTAAGCGGATTGCTTATGAAGAGAAGAAGGAGTGTTTATTTCAAAAAGGTAACCATATGTATTATGATGTATTGTATGAAGTTGAGATTTAAATGTTATTGAGGATAATATGTGTTATGTTTGAAGAGTTCATAGTCGTTTACTATATGGCAGGGGAAAGAGTTACGAATAGATTGTTTTACTTAAAATAAAGTTGGTTTGGGGAAGGATTAGAGGAGTTGTGGGAGGTAAGGAAAGAGAGGGAATAGAGTAAGGGGATTGGGAGTAAAGACTTTTTAAGAGAAAAAGTCTTTCGAAAACATAGGAAGGTGTAGCAGTATGTGTATATTGGGTGGGCAAAACTACAGCACGCTTGAGCATCAGGATGGAATGGGAAGAAGGATGCTCAAGTCGTGACGTAGTTTGTTGTTAGGAACCAGTCAACATCTGGGCCTGGAAGAGAGAAGACGCCATGTTGTATGAAGGTTGTAGAAGTTGTCATCAAGATGAAATAAATCTCTATTTATACTCTAACACAGAACTCGTTAGTCCTATTTATCTGTGCGCTGTTACAGGTATAATCAAGTTTGATGGTGCAACTTCTGAAGAGTTTGAAATCAAGAGTGGAGTTAAGCAAGGTTGTGTACTAGCTCCCACCCTCTTTGGAATATACTTTTCACTTCTACTGAAATATGCCTTTCGTGATCAGGATGGTGGTATAAACATTCACTCACGTTCACATGGCGGCCTTTACGATGCTCAGAGATTGAAGGCCAAGACCAAAATTATGAGGGTACTGATCAGAGAGTTGCTTTTTGCTGCAGTTACGACCCACTCTGAGGAAGAATTACAATGTCTACTATCTGCATTCTTCAATGCTTGTTCCGAATTTGGTTTAACAACTAAAAAAAAAGAAGACACAGATTATGTCACAAGGTGCACATGGGGTACCATCAATCTTTATCGACGACTTCGAACTAGAGATAGTAGACCATTTTACATATCTAGGATCAGTGGTAAATAGCAAATTATCCCTAGATCAGGAAATCACCACCCGGGTTGGTAAAGCAGCAACAACAATGAACAGGTTAAGAAAAAGAGTCTCTGAGAACAGGAAGCTTACTGCCAAAACAAAAGTCCTTGTCTATCAAGCCTGTATCCTTAGTACTCTTCTTTATGGCAGTGAAACCTGGACAACTTACTAACACTAAGAGAAACGTGTAAACAGCTTTTATATGCGGTGTCTGCGAAGAATTCTTTGCAAGACAAAATCACAAATACTGAAGTATTGGAAAGATCAGGTTGTGTGACGGTTTATTCCATGCTCAGTCTTCGTAGACTTAGATGGATAGGACATCTTAGGAGGATGGATGATGGTAGAATACCAAAGGAAATCTTTTTTGGTGAATTACAGATGGGTGAGATATCTCAGGTTCGGCCTCTACTACGATACAAAGATGTGTGTAAGCGGGACATGACTGATGCAGGCATTGATAATGCACATTGGGAGCAAGTCGCCGCTGAACGTGTTGCATGGAGGGCAAGCATCAGAAATGGAATAAATACAAAGGAGAAAACTATTGCAGATAAATCACACACTGAGCGTGTGAGACGTAAGATGGTGAATGATGGTGGAAATAACCACGTGTTCACATGCACCCACTGTGAACGGACGTTTACAGAGCGAATTGGCCTTACCAATCACATTCGCTACCGCCATAGGTAAAAGTTATTATGCCTTTTTGAAGCATCACTCTTGCTGATGGCCACCAGCTATTCTTAGAGGCAGAGTTTGGAGAGCATGAGAATGATTCTCCTCCATAAGACAGGAGTGAGAGAGACATACCTTGTCAATATAGAGTGGAGGAACTGCATAAGATGTTAAGGTGATGAGGCCCGATGGGGCCAGGTCTAATTTGACCCACACATTTGTCATAATCACTTCACCTCTCTCTCTCTCTCTCTCTCTCTCTCTCTCTCTCTCTCTCTCTCTCTCTCTCTCTCTCTCTCTCTCTCTCTCTCTCTCTCTCTCTCTCTCGCGTTCTTTTTCTTTTTCTTTCCCTCTTTCCCTTTTTCCATTTTCTTTCCCTCTTTCCCTTTTTCCATTTTCTTTTTCACTTGTTTCTGTGGGTATGGCTATATGGCTTGGCACATATTTTCTACAGGAAACGGTGGTTTCTTCATTGGGCTGGAAAGTTTCTTCATTGGGATGAATATGGGGTATATTCATACATAATGATGAAAGACAATAGGAGGGTCATAATCCTCAAGGCAGGAGGGGGAGAAGGCATTTCCAATGCGGGAAGAGTGATTCTCTCTTAATCAATACTGGACTCTCCATTATCCGAACATCAATCACGGCATGATAAATGCCGCTAGCATCTTTTATTACCACTTCATGTTTTCCCGTGCCAACGCTCGCTGGATTCTGAACCCAGTAATTCCACCACTGATTCCTACATGGGAATAAACATTCATACTCCTATATGGAAAGGAGCACTCGCACCCCTGTGTGTTAAGAATGAACTTTCGCCCCAGTGGTTTACGAAGGCACATTTGCCCGAATAGCTTAATAGTGGACTGTTCTCCAGTGTTATTTAAGAACATGGACGTTTTCCAGTGTTTGGTTAATAATGGACTTTCACCCCGTTTAATTTAACTATAGACTTTCACTTTGTTTACGGTAAACTATGAACTTTCCCCGTGGCATCTAGAAAACCCTTAGCATCTCAAAGTAGCTAGGAGGATGTTGATTTAATTCCTTCGTCAAGACAACATCTGGACCGTTAATTAATTAATTAGATACAATTGCCATATATTTTATTAATATGTTATTGTCCTTTTTTTATTGTGGTTGTGTATTATTATGCCATGTCACATGAACATACACACACTTTCTCTATCCCCCAGGTTATCCCAATATAATGTTATCTATTGTATTTAAGAGATGTTTATTTATTTGTTATTTGGTGTTTGAATCTTTTCATGTGTGTTCTCATTGATAATATTTGTCAAGGGACAACATTACGATGGAACTGATTGTGGGCTGGATAATCACATGGACCCTCGGTTTACAAAGAGTGAGTGCTATCCTCTTGAAGATCCGGTAAATTTCCAGTGCTCTATTGGCCTCTGTTAGGAAACATCACTTTGCAACTAGTCTTTACCGCTAGAAAGTCTTATTGAGCCCTTTACAGTTTCTTATACAGTTGGCTATTAGGATCTGGGGATTCATGTCGCTATACATCCATTTTAGCCGGTCTCTCTTGCCGAGGGGTTACACCACTGGCTCCGTAATCCCGTTTATCACGCAGAGCCTAGTAGCGGGCAAGAACTGGAAGCGGTTCTACCCCCGCTAGTGACTTGCGGAATAACTGAGCCGGCCGCTCAGAAAGCAATGGCAAACTACTGAGCGTAATCTTGCCAAGAAATCAACAGACAGCTGAAAGATGCTGCTGTTGACAGCGATGTCCTGTAAAGGATATGCGAATTAAAATTTAAAAAAAAATATATATCCATTTACTACCCCACAGTTTTACTGCACTTATTTACTTTGTTTGTTTTACTGCACTCAATTAATGTGTTTGTTTTACTGCACTTAATTACTGTCTTTGGTTTACTGCACTCGATTACAATGTGTTTTACTGCACTCGATTACAGTGTTTATTTTACTGCACTCAATTACTGTCTTTGTTTTACTGCACTCAATTACTGTTTGTGTTTTACTGCGCCCAGTTACTGTGTGTGTTTTACTGCACTTAATTACTGTGTTTGTTTTATTGTACTTAATTACTGTCTTTGTTTTACTGCGCACAATTACTGTGTGTGTTTTTCTGCATTTAGTTACAGTGTTTGTTTTACTGCAGTGATTACTGTGTTTGTTGTACTGCACATTATTACTGTCTTTGTTTTACTGCATTTAATTACTTTGTTTTTCTGCACTCTATTACTGTGTGGGATTTAATGCACTCAATTACTGTCTATGTTTTACTGCACACAATTACCGTGTTTATTTTATGGCGCTCAATTAACGTATTTATTTTATGGCACGCAGTTACTATGTTTGTTTTACTTCACTAATTTACCGTGTTTGTTTTACTGCACTCAATTACTGTGTGTGTTTTACCGCACTCAATTACAGTATTTATCTTTCTGCGCTCAAATAATGTGTTTGTTTTACTGCATCAATTACTCTGTGTGTTATACTGCACTTAATCACTGTTTTTGCTTTACTACACTCATTTCCTGTGTGTGTTTTACTGCACTAATTACTCTGTGTGCTATACTGCACTTAATCACTGTCTTTGCTTTACTACACTCAATTCCTGTGTGTGTTTTACTTCACTAAATTACTGTGTGTGTTTTACTGCACTTAATCACTGTCTTTGCTTTACTACACTCAATCCCTGTGTGTGTTTTACTGCACTAATTACTCTGTGTGCTATACTGCACTTAATCACTGTCTTTGCTTTACTACACTCAATCCCTGTGTGTGTTTTACTGCACTAATTACTCTGTGTGCTATACTGCACTTAATCACTGTCTTTGCTTTACTACACTCAATTCCTGTGTGTGTTTTACTGCATTCAATAACTGACTTTATTGTACTGCGCTAAATTACTGTGTTTATTTTATGGCGCTTAATTACTGCGTTTGATTTACTTCACTCATTCACTATGTTTGTGTTACTGCACTTAATTATTGTGTGCGTTTTTTTTACCGCACTCAATTACTGTCTTTGTTTTTACTACACTTTCTTACTGTGTTTGTCTTACTCAAATACTGTGTTTGTTTTACTGCACTTAATTACTGACTCTGTTTTACTGCACTCAATTACTGACTCTGTTTTACTGCACTCAATTACTGTGTGTGTTTTACTGCACTCAATTACTGTCTTTGTTTCACTGAGCTCAATGACTGTATTTATTTTATGGCGCTCAATGACTATGTTTGTTTTATGACATTCAATTACTATGTGTGTTTTACTTCACTACTGCACTTAGGGGGTGTGGAGTGTAAGGCATTTGTAGTACCTTTGGTAAGGATGGCTGTCACTCCCATTTTAAGGGACCAACCCCCACTGGTCCAAGCCTGACATCCAGCTCATGCCTATGGTTTCTAGTAGCTGTCAGCATGCGACAGCGGCCAAGCCACCGGGCAACAGCTGTAACTGGCTGGCTAAACCAGGCGTGTGTAGCCGATTTGGTATTAAACTGATCGGTGAATTAAGGTATGCCTACCCAGCATGTAAAGACAGGATTCGGCAGACTGCGCGGAAGAAATCATTCCTGATTTAACGGACAAGACGGCGTTTACCTGCAAAGCGGTGTGGAACGTAATGAGCACGGCAAGGCACGTAGAGCGCCCTGGTCATCCACTGCACCTGTATTCGTCTCCAGTCGTCTTGACTTGTCTTGGCACTGGACTCAGATGGACTCATACGAGATAGTGAGGTCGACAATTTGCGCATCTCTTCTTCACTTTAATCCAATTCATCGCGCCAGTCATTCTTCATCCAACATGGTTTACTTCACTCATTTAATGTGTTTATTTTACTGCACTCAATTACTGTGTGTCTTTTACTTCACTTAATTATTGTGTTTGTTTTATGGCACTCAATTACTCTGTGTGTTTTTCAGCCCTCAAGTATTGTGTTTGTTTAACTGCACTCAATTACTGTGTCTGTTGTCATCATCATCATCATCATCATCATCATCATCTTCCACTTCTACCGTCAAGCGTCGTGGGGAGGAATAATTTGCGCTCCAGCGCCCGGTGGGCGGCACTGGATAGTGTAATTCAGCGTGATTGTACAATGTTTTTGATGTCATCAATCCACTTTCTTCTTTGACGTCCATTGGTCTCGTCGCAGATGATCTTTGATGTAAGGCCAGTGATGGTAGTTGATGGTGTTGCATTCTAACGACATGGCCAAACCACTTTATCTTCTGTCTTTCAATAAATGTGGCACAATGTGTTGATCCCATTGTCTGTCTGATAATAGCAATTCTTACTCGGTCTCGGATTGTTAAGTTGGCAGATCTCCTCAGGCATCTCATTTCGCAGGTGCTGATTTTGTGTGTGTTGTACTGTACTCAATTACTGTCTTTGTTTTACTACACTTATTTACTGTGTTTGTCTTACTGCACTCACTTACTGTGTTTGTTTTACTGCACTTAATTATTGTGTATGTGGTACTGCAATTAATTACTGTCTTTGTTTTACTGCACTCAATTACTGTGTAATTGATAGATAGTTGATGGATCATGGCCTTAAGTTGGTGACGGTCTTTGTGTTACTGCGCTCAACTACTGTGTTTATTCTATGGCGCTCAATTACCGTGTTTGTTTTATGGCACTCATTTACTGTGTTTGTTTTACTACACTCAATTACCGTGTGTGTTTTACTGCACTCAATTACTTTCTTTGTTTTACTGCATCTAATTACTGTGTTTGTCTTACTGCGCTCACTTACTGAGTTAGTTTTACTGCACTCAGTTACTGTGCTTGTGTTACTGCGCTTAATTACTGTGTGTGTTTTACTGCACTTATTACTATCTTTGATTTACTTCACTCAGTTACTGTGTGTTTAATACTTCGCTCAATTACTGTGGTTATTTTATGGCACTCAATTACTGTGTTTGTTTTACTGTATTAAATTGCTATGTTTGTTCTAATGTACTTAATTACTGTCAGGTCTTAGTCAGATATGACTGAGCTACCGTATAACAGTAGACGGTACTACCTGGTTTCTGTTAGCGCCGAACGTTGGGCGGCGCTTACCAAACCCGACACCCCACATTGTGCCAACGGCTTCGGGCGGAAGAGCGCAATTGGGAGGGTACAAGCCTTACCCTGGTGCGAGGAAATGCAAGCTAAAGACAAAATTGTCATGGCAGGGCAGACCAGGCCCTAAGCCTTGGTTGGCGACTGGTCTAGGATCGAAGCTCCGACAGGCGGACAGTTAGAGCATTGCTTTGCTGATCCGGGAGCTTCTGCAGCTTGTCTTGTTCCAGATGTAGGGGTGTTACCTTTCCTCTGGAGTGAACTGGGCAGGCCGAGAGAGGGATCATGCTGCATGGGCAACACATGATCTCTATATTTTAGCCCAGGCTTTGTGCTATGGAGAGGCAATAACTCCATCCCTGGTCTTAACTGGTCTCGGAATCAAAGCGAGAGGCAACTGTTACGGGTTATAAGTCCTTGTCAGTTGGCGTAGACATGGGGCGCCACGCGTTGCCTCTGACGGTGGGAGACACCTATAGGTGTCACTGATCAGCTACCGCCCGCCTCAAGCTGGGCAGCCCCCAGCCAATTGGGTGCTGATCCGCCACAGCCTGCCTGCTTCAATGGGTGCTTGGGGCTAGGACAAAATCTGAATCGCAGGCTGTAAAACCAATGCACCAGGTACAAACAAAAATAAACATAGAAACCTCAAGCTACGGCTTGCAACCTGGAACGTGAGAACCATGTGTCCAGGATTTTCCACTGACTTGACCAATATTGACGATGTGAGAAAAACGGCTGTGATTGATGCCGAACTCAATCGTCTTAACATTGATATTGCTGGCCTGCAGGAGACTCGCCTCGCTGAGGAAGGATCACTCAGGGAAAACAACTACACCTTTTTCTGGAAGGGTAGAGGGCAGGCAGAAAAAAGGCAACACGGTGTGGGCTTTGCAGTGAAGAATTCGCTACTGGGAATGATTGAAATTCCAGCAGGAGGAAATGAAAGACTATTATCCCTGCGCTTGGCAACCTCTTGTGGGCTTGCCACCATTATTACTGCATATGCACCAACACTCGATTCCTCTGATGATGTGAAGGATTTGCTCTATGAGGAGTTAGACTCCGTGATCAAGGCAGTTCCAAAATCTGACTACATTTATATGCTCGGTGATTTCAATGCTCGTGTGGGCAAGGACTCGAGTTCATGGCCAGTGTGCCTTGGAAAATACAACATCGGTCACATGAATGAAAATGGGCAAAGGCTGCTGGAGCATTGCACCAGTAATGACCTATGTATTACAAACTCTTTTTTTAAAACAAAAGAGATGCATAAGGTCACATGGAAACATCCAAGATCCGGCCATTGGCACCAGCTGGACTTCATCATCACACGGAGACAACATCTGAACCATATATCATTGACTCGTAGTTACCACAGTGCTGACTGTGATACGGATCATTCTTTGGTTGTTGCAAGGGTTAGACTGAGACCAAAGAGAATCTACACAGCTAAACACAAATCTAGCCCCAGGATTAATATTATTAACACTCATGATCCTGAAAAGTGCTTTCAGTTTCAACAGCAACTTGAAGACGCTTTCACTGATATACCAGAAAATTGTACAGTAAATGAAAAGTGGGGTCAAATTAAGGAAACTCTTTATAAAACTGCCGTAGGGGTTTACGGCACTGTGGATCATAAGAGGCAGGACTGGTTTGCGGCCAACAACGAGACTCTGCAGCCCTTGATTGATAAGAAGAAGAAAGCTCTCTTAAGAAACAAGGAAAGACCAACGCGTAACACTCTGAGTGAGCTAAGGCAAGCTAGGAAGGATGTGCAAAAGGCTGCCAGGCAGTGTGCAAATTATTATTGGATCAAGTTATGTGAGTCCATTCAAATCGCAAGTGATAAGGGAGACATAAGAAGCATGTATGAAGGAATAAAGAAAGCCTGTGGTCCAGTGATCAAAAGAAGTGCACCATTGAAAACCTTGACTGGAGAAGTCATCACTGATAAGAAATAGCAGATGGACAGATGGGTAGAGCACTATTTGGAGCTTTACTCAAGTGAGACCAAACTAGCGGATGATGCCCTCAACGCCATAGAGGCTCTACCAACTCTTGACCACCTGGACACACTTCCCACCATAATAGAAGTTAAGTGTGCTATAAATGAACTTGCATCTGGCAAGGCTCCAGGTAAGGATGGGATTCCAATAGAGGTTATCAGGAGTGGGCAAGACACACTTACTCTACAGATCCACCAGCTAATAGAGCTATGCTGGCGTGAAGGACAAGTTCCACAGGATTTCAAAGATTCAAGCATCATAACGCTGTATAAGAACAAGGGCGATCGGAGCGACTGCAACAACTATAGGGGTATCTCACTTCTGTGTATTGTTGGAAAAGTATTTGCCAGAATTGTTCTACGCAGACTTCAAGTCCTAGGAGATCAAGTCTACCCCGAATCACAGTGTGGCTTTCGACAGAACCGGTCTACCAATGATATGATATTCTCATTGCGACAAATGCAAGAAAAATGCCATGAACAGAATCAACCACTGTTTATTGCCTTCATCGACCTCACAAAGGCATTTGATTTGGTCAGTCGTGAGGGTCTGTTCAAGGCATTAAAGAAGATTGGCTGCCCACCAACTCTTCTGTCCATTGTGGAATCGTTCCACACAGGCATGAAGGGTATAATCAAGTTTGATGGTGCAACTTCTGAAGAATTTGAAATCAAGAGTGGAGTTAAGCAAGGTTGTGTACTAGCTCCCACCCTCTTTGGAATATACTTTTCACTTCTACTGAAATATGCATTTCGTGATCAGGATGGTGGTATATACATTCACTCACGCTCAGATGGCGGCCTCTACAATGCTCAGAGATTGAAGGCTAAGACCAAAATTAGGAGGGTACTGATCAGAGAGTTGCTTTTTGCAGATGATGCTGCAGTTACGACCCACTCTGAGGAAGAATTGCAATGTCTACTATCTGCATTCTCCAATGCTTGTTCTGAATTTGGTTTAACAATTAGCAAAAAGAAGACACAGATTATGTCATAAGGTGCACATGGGGTACCATCAATCTTTATTGACGACGCCGACCTAGAGATAGTAGACCATTTTACATATCTAGGATCAGTGGTAAATAGCAAATTATCCCTAGATCAGGAAATCAACATCCGGATTGGTAAGGCAGCAACAACAATGAACAGGTTAAGAAAAAGAGTCTGGGAGAACAGGAAGCTTACTGCCAAAACAAAAGTCCTTGTCTATCAAGCCTGTGTCCTTAGTACTCTTCTCTATGGCAGTGAAGCCTGGACAACTTACTCACACCAAGAGAACAATTTAAACAGCTTTCATATGCGGTGTCTGCGAAGAATTCTTGGTATTAAGTGGCAAGACAAAATCACAAATACTGAAGTATTGGAAAGATCAGGTTGTGTGACAGTGTATTCCATGCTCAGTCTTCGTAGACTTAGATGGATAGGACATCTTAGGAGGATGGATGATGGTAGAATACCAAAGGATATCTTTTTTGGTGAATTACAGATGGGTAAGAGATCTCAGGGTCGGCCTCTACTACGATACAAAGATGTGTGTAAGCGGGACATGATTGATACAGGCATTGATAATGCACATTGGGAGCAAGTCGCCGCTGAACGTGTTGCATGGAGGGCAAATATCAGAAATGGAATAAAGTCAAAGGAGAAAATTATTGCAGAAAAGTCACACACCAAGCGTTTGAGACGTAAGATGGTGCATGATGGTGGAAATGACCACGTGTTCACATGCACCCACTGTGAACGGACATTTACAGCGCAAATTGGCCTTATCAGTCACACTCGCTACCGCCATAATTAAAAGTTATTATGCCTTTTTAAAGCACAAACTATTGTCTGTCAAGACGGCAAGGTGCCAATGACTTAATTACTGTGTTTGTTTTAAGGCACTAAATTACTGCGCTTGTTTTATTGCACTTAAGTACTGTGTTTATTTTACTGCACTAAATTACCATGTTTGTTTTACTGCACTCAGTTATTGTTTTTGTTTTATTGTACCTAGTTACTGTCTAGGTTTACTGCAATGGGAATTACATTCTCACCCCAAGCAGACAAGAACTAAAATACAATTAAACTGCCAAATAAATCTCAGACAAACTCATTCAGCATACAGCTTCATAGGACACAAGCAGCATTTGAGCAGGCAGACAACACCACACATAAGTCAACAGCATGGAATACTATAGCACAAACAATACTAAGTATAAGTCAACAGCATGGAATACTACAGCACAGACAATACTAAACGTGAACGTAAAAGCAGCCAACAGTATAGAATAACATAGTAAAGACAATAGTAAGCATACGTTAACAGTATGGAATACTATAGTGTCAGAATCTCTATGTCTCCAACCGAGATGCAGGAACATCGTTACGCCTGCCAGGCGAATAGTCGCCAGCCGGGATGCAGTAACATCGTTACGGCCGCCAGGCGAGTACCAGTTACCTGCCCACAGAGTGCTGGCTGACGCGATCGTCAGCGGTCAGGCAAGGACAAAGCAAGACGCACGCAGTCCTCGTGAAGCCAGTCTACAGGGCAAGCACTGTGTGAGGAAACCGGCAGACTGCTTGGGAACTCGGACATGACAAGACGTGTGGGTTGAGAAAGGCTTCGTATAGTTTCTGTGCCCGAAAGTCGAGTACTTGTATATCTTGTGAGATAGACTGTGATGCTGTGGGTTTTGTCTGTAAGTGTACTGATGTTTTGTATATGTATAGTAATGATCATCACATGCCAAACTAGATTGTCTTGCATGTGAATTGTAAATAAATCCATTGAACTTCGTGTCATTGTGTGTCAAGTCCAATCACTTTGTACTTGTACTTGTCTCACATATGTTAGGTCCAACGAGCCAGGTTTAAGACCCTGACATGTGTGAACGTGGGGGCTCGTCCTCATTGAACATACTAACATAAATTACATGCATTTGATTGTTTAAACGTGTAAAACTTGTCGCCATTTTGAACTTGTCGTAGTTTGACCTTGTCGCCATCTTGTAAGCATGATGTCTATGTCCTTACTGAATGTCATCTTGATGTAAGTGATGTGTCATCATTGTTATAGATTGTTGAAATATCTAGATTGTATTTGTGAAGTTAGTTGTGGAAAGCAGAAAGTTTAGGAAAGAAAGTGACTTGTGATTTGAAAAAAATTGTTGACCGACGACATTACGACATACAATTACACTCAACGCCATACAAACCTAATCAAAACTTAGTGACAAGCATACACCTCACACAAAGATAGATTCTAATTTATTTTCTCCCAAAAAGAAAGCAGGTTTTTCTGTGCCATCTGAAACCCTTGCCCGTAGAGGTCAGTTTGTCCTTGAAGTAGCGACCCTACAGTTTCTAGCCCTGGTTTGAACCATTCTCCACCGCATCCAATACACTTGAGTATATTTTTTTCTATATACTTTCGGATGCAAATTTGGGCATAAATTGTAAGTCAACAATATTGTAAAATTGTTCACGTTACTAACACCTTGTAACAAATTGTGTGTCTGATAACTTATTTTCATTTAAACATTCCATCATGTCTTCATTAAACGACTTCATCGAGATGGGTTTAAAGCTAAAGTTAACGGGTGACGAGTTAATAAAATGGAGTGAAACAAAATACTCTGAACACCTTCGAGAAAAAGCTAATGAACGCGATGAAAGAGCGGCTGAAAGAGCATCAAAGCAGGCAGAGGCAGAAACAGCATCAAAGCAGACAGAGGCAGAAACAGCATTAAAACGGGCTGAGCTAGAATTAGCTGCGAAAACGAAACAGGCTGAGCTAGATTTAGCTGCACAAACGAAGCAAGCAGAGTTAGACACTGAATTGAAGAAGGCAGAGATAGCAGCTCAAAGCAAACGCGAAGAGCTTGAATTACAATTAAACATTAAACAGCTTGACACCGAGACTGCCATAAACAAAGAGTCCAAGAAATCTGAAAGACTGGAAAAAGAGAACCAGTACAAAAAGTATCAAGGTATTGTGAGAAATTATACCTCAGGTGACTGCATTGCAGCGTTCACCCAAAATTTTGAAACATTAATGGACCACTATCAGGTTCCAATTTCTGAATGGAACATTATTTATATGAGGAGTTTGTCAGGGGAACCTCTGAAAGTCATAGAGACTATCCCCAAAGACCTCAGAAAAGATTACCACTATCTAAAGTTAAAAATTATGGCACATTTTATGCTAGATGAGGCAGGATACAGAGAACAGTTCAGCAAACTGAGTCCAAAATCTACTCAGACGTTCTCTGACTATGCCTCTGTAGTCCGAGACGTATTTGCAAAATGGAGTTCAGCAGCCAAAGTAAATAAAGACTATTATAAGTTAGAAGATCTCATTATCAGGGAAAAAATCATCACATCCCTTCCACCAGCATTTTCAAAATTTTTGCTAGAGAATGAATGTACGAGTGTAGAAGAGATTGAGAGACGTGGGTCGGCTTACTACTCAGCCAATAAACATTGTTTTGCTAGTGAAGCTATTGATACAAACTTCGTAGCAGCTGCAAACTATGACAAACCTCGATCAGAAACCTACAATAGGCAAAGAACTTATAAGCCTACTTCTGAGAAATACAATCATTGTAGATTTTGTAACACGTCACACCACCAAGGTGAAATGTGCGATAAGAATCAAGCATATTTTACATACTTACAAAACTACATAAATGGTCAGGATAAGGAACGTAAATACTTTAAAAAGGTACGAAAATGCTTCCTCTGTAAAGCGTACGGCCACTGGCGTCGTGATTGTAAAGGAAGGCAAATTACCAAGAAAGCAAATGCCGCCTTATTTGACAGTTCATCATCAGATGAAGAACATTCAGAAAAACTCCCTGTGAACTCAGTACAGGCTTTTGACATGTTTAATTCACATAAATGTACTATTTGTAATACCTTTTATGAAGATGGCGTTTTAACATGCGGCCATTCCATTCCTGTTGCCAATGAAGAAGCTAATTTGGTAATAGATTCCAAAGGCAGAATAAACATCCATCAGGGATATGTGAATGGCAAGCCTGCTACAGTACTTCGTGACACCGGAAGCTCTGTTATAGGGCTAAAGAGACAGTTCATAATGCCTACAGACTATACATGCGGGCACGTAACATGCAGAACATTCTCTGGAAATATTGCAAAGTACCCATTAGCATGGGCATATATTCAAACACCTTTCCTCACTGGGAAAGTAAAATGCGCTGCATTTACTAACCCTGTGTGTGATATTATCATTGGTAATTTACCAGAGGTGAATGATATGCCTCATGATATTACATCTGTTTGTATTGATGATAACACAACATCATCACCATCACATGTCATCATTGAAAGTATAGTATCACCAGATGAATGTATGGTAGCTAATGGAGCAATAACATCTCATGAACCCATTGACCATAATGTTTCATCACCATCTGATATCATTGAATGTGTGAACGCAGTAACTAGAGCTACTGCTAGAGAGCAAGAGGAAATTAATCAAACTGAGGCTATAGAAATGCTTAGCCCAGTGATACTGCCTCCTAAAACCATGAAGGAGAACTTTGTAGCAGCCCAAAAGGCTGATCCTTCATTATCTAAATATTTTAATCTGATCGGCCAAAAGCCAAAGGAAACCAAAAATGCAAGATGGCATTTTGCTCTGAAGAATTGCATCCTCACCAGGTACTATACCAGAGGTAACAGCACCACAGAGCAAACTGTGTTGCCAATTGAATACCGTAAGCAAGCCTTACATCTTGCCCATGATATACCTCTTGCAGGGCATATGGCATACTCTAAGACCAGATCATGATTATTAACACAGTTTTATTGGCCAAGATTCTGCAATGACATTAAGAAATATTGTAGAAGTTGTGATATCTGCCAAAAACTTGTGAAAAAAGGTAAAAACCCACAGGCCAAATTACAAATTACCGACTTAGCCAGTCGACCTTTTGAGAAAATATTTGTCGACATAGTGGGCCCTCTGAATCAAGTAACATCCAGAGGGAATAGGTTCATCATTACCATCATTGATTTATGTAGCCGCTGGCCGGAAGCGATTCCGTTAAAAAACATAACTGCCAATGATATTATGGAAGTTTTCTTCCACATATTTTCACGAATAGGATTTCCAGACACTATCCTATCAGATAGGGGAAGTCAATTTATTGCTGCATCTACTCAAGCTTTCACCAAAATGTTAGGGGTGAAACAATGTTTCAATTCTCCATACCATCCTCACTCAACGGGAATCATCGAAAAGTTTAACGGTGATTTGAAGCATATGCTTGCTAAAGTCACGCAAGAACATCCCAAAAACTGGGACATATATTTGCCCGCTATACTTTTTGCTTATCGTGAAGTCCCACATTCTAGTACTGGATTCTCTCCTTTTGAACTTATCTATGGTGCCAAACCACGTGGCCCATTGAGTATCTACCATTCAATGTTAACTGAAGCCACCCCTGTACTTAAACCCATATCATCATACGTGTATGTTACATCATTGCGCGAAAGAATCATCAAATCTTGTACTATTGCAAAAGAAGCACTAAAACTATCTGGTGCTACATATAGACAATATGCAGACAAAGGTAACAGGACAATAACGTTGACACCTGGACAGGACGTACTTCTTCTCTTACCTAGTGACCGAAACTTATTGACTGACTCTTGGCAGGGACCATTTAAAGTAATAAGACAGATTTCAAATGTAGATTATGAGATTCAAATAAAAGACAAACATAAAATATTCCACATCAATATGCTAAGACCATACTACAACAGAGACAACGAACAAGACGATACAACAGCCTGTACAGTGATAATAGACGATGAAGATGACGAAGATAGTGACGAAATTCCAACACCTGCATTAGACACGACAAACTGCTTGAAAGAAATCAAAATAAACCCAAACTTAACTCAAGCAGAAACAGATAGTTGCAAACATCTCATACAACAGTACAACACCATCTTCTCCAACAACCCAGGACAAACAGAGTTAGTACAACATCACATCACTCTCACTTCAAACACACCAATAAATTGCAGACCTTACACCATTCCATTACATTACAAAGAAAACTTACATCAAGAGATCATTAGCTTAGAGAAAAACAACATCATTAGACGATCCCAATCACATTTTTCATCTCCAATGGTCATGGTACGCAAAAAGGACAACACGATAAGACTCTGTGTCGACTATAGAAAATTAAATAAAATAACTCTTCTAGATCTGGAACCAATGACCAACTGTGAAGACCTACTGACAGAACAGACAGACTCTACGTATTTTACGAAGTTAGATATGACGAAAGGTTACTGGCAGGTAACGGTAGACGAACAGAGCAGACATCTGACAGCTTTTGCCACACCTTGGGGACTGTACGAATGGTGCAAATTACCATTTGGGCTAGTCAATGCCCCAGCGACATTCGTACGTATGACACGACTATTACTTGTGGACATAACAAACATTATCTGTTACATGGACGACATTTGTGTTCACACAAAGACGATGACAGACCACATAAAGACATTACAGCAAACATTTGAACGAAATAGACAACAACAACACGGACTGACAGTGAAGCCAACAAAAGTAGACATAGCCTATCAGGAAATCTCCTTCTTGGGTTATAGATTATCTAATGGTTTTGTCACCACAGACGATAACATCGTGTCCAAAATACTGAAACTCTCACTTCCGACTACCAAGAAACAAGTCAGAAGTGTATTAGGACTATTAAATTATTATAGGCAGTTTATACCAGATTTTGCTGAACTGACAGAAAAATTTACTAACCTACTAACGAAAAACCAACCTGAAAAGATTGTAAACAACGAATGCCTAAAATTTGCATTCCAGAAAGTGTTATCTTATTTTTCTGAGAATAGTTTAAAGAATCCCATTCTCAAATTGCCAAATTTACATATTCCTTTCAGATTACGCACAGACGCGAGCTCCGTGGCGTTTGGGGCTGTTCTGTTACAGGAACATGACAACATTCTACATCCTGTATACTACGTCTCTAGAAAATTGAAACCAAGAGAACGCGCTTGGTCCACACCTCAGTTAGAAGCCCTTGCTCTAGTGGTGGGTATAACAAAATTGTCCAGATTCCTTCTGGGACGGCATTTCATTGTAGAGTCCGACAATAGTCCATTAAAATTTATTACTTCAGGAGTCCCAACAAACCAGATGATAGCGCGCTGGTCTCTTGTACTTCAAGATTACAGCTTTGAAGTTCGACATATCGCTGGCAGAACCAACACGATTGCTGATCTTTTGTCCCGTTGTCCGAACGACCCAGTAAGCACTAATGTCTGAGTGCAGTGTTTAGAAAACACTCAGACCAACACAGCCATCAATGAAATTTTTTCAGAAAAGTTGTGTACATCGATGATGTGATGTGATAGGGTTCATTCCCACTGTAAATATTGTTTCTTATTTTATTATTAATGCAGTAATCGTCGTGAATAATTGTGTAGTGTGTGGTAGAATGCGAACAATATTAATTGTATATATTATAAAACAAGAACAGTGCCACATGCGCTTTCAACTTACCTGAAGCGAACTAATCAAGTTATCAGTGGTATCTGCGAGTGGATCATATCCAGTGACATTTTAATCCGTGAACGAAAGTGTGAACTGAACGTTGACATTTACACCACTGCAGTTAATCCGAATCCAGAAGTTTTCCAGCGAAACAACGAACACATTAACTATCAGAACAATTTCGCATTGCTACACCAGAGCGGAACAAGTGTGTGATAGAATTTTAACAACACCAGTTGTTCGTGTGTACTTCCGGATGATTTGTAAATTTAGAACAAAAGTAGCAGACGATAAACAAAAACCTTAAAAATTTATGACGCTTCTAAAATAATTATGAAAACACCAATTTCGAATACACGAATTGTGTATTAATATTTTTCGACTAATGTAATCTTAGAATCATATCTTGATTAACTTATTCACACTACCGACATTTTTTTCGCTAGTATGGAAAAGCATCAAGCTATGACGCTGAGAAATAGAATAATAATTGTAATAGTTTAGATTTGAAATCTTTTGAAATTATGTCCCTTTCATTTTTGTTGTTATTACTTTATTACACTAAGGGCGGTAAATTGAAATGTATTCAGAGATGTGTTGTATAAAAATAGCCATTGTGTTGCCAGATGGTCAGCACTCCAAGAGGTCATCAGCTGGGTATGGTATAGGGTTACCGAAGTTGTAGACCAACGGAAGAGCTCCCGGCCAAATGAGGTCGGAACTCGAGCGTTGAATACGGCTTATAAAAAGTCGTATTACGGTCTTACCCGATGTTTTTTGTTGCAAAAAGCATATTATTTAGTTTTTTTTTAGAGGTTGCGAGGTAGTTGCATTGTTGCTGGTGCTACCGATCTGACTGGGTCAATATTGCAACTCAGGTGATCATCCATCGAGAGGATGAAACTTGGAAAGTGGTAAAGATTGAATACCGCATGACTTAACATACAACTTGCATTTCTTGTGTATTTCTATGCCAATGTACATGACAACAGAAAGGTCGATTCTGACATGGTTAAAATATAAACCCTGTGTCTAGGTAGATTATGCATGAAATATAAAATCTTTCATGAATAAGCCCCGGGGGAGCGTGTCAGAATCTCTATGTCTCCAACCGAGATGCAGGAACATCGTTACGCCCGCCAGGCGAATAGTCGCCAGCCGGATGCAGTAACATCGTTACAGCCGCCAGGCGAGTACCAGTTACCTGCCCACAGAGTGCTGGCTGACGCGATCGTCAGCGGTCAGGCAAGGACAAAGCAAGACGCACGCAGTCCTCGTGAAGCCAGTCCACAGGGCAAGCACTGTGTGAGGAAACCGGCAGACTGCTTGGGAACTCGGACATGACAAGACGTGTGGGTTGAGAAAGGCTTCGTATAGTTTCTGTGCCCGAAAGTCGAGTTCTTGTATATCTTGTGAGATAGACTGTGATGCTGTGGGGTTTGTCTGTAAGTGTACTGATGTATTGTATATGTATAGTAATGATCATCACATGCCAAACTAGATTGTCTTGCATGTAAATTGTAAATAAATCCATTGAACTTCGTGTCATTGTGTGTCAAGTCCAATCACTTTGTACTTGTACTTGTCTCACATATGTTAGGTCCAACGAGCCAGGTTTAAGACCCTGACAATAGCACAGACAATACTAAACATAAGTCAACAGAATGAAATGCTATTCAACCTATTAAGCCAACTACTTAAACTATAACGTCAACTACTCAACCCATAATGTCAGCTACTCAACCTATTACGCTAACTACTCAAACTATAACGTTAACTACTCAACTCATAATGTCAGCTGCTCAACCTATTAGGTCAACACTTCAACCCTTTACGTCAACTACTCAAAACTATAACTTCAACTACTCAACCCTTTCGTCAACTACTCAACCTATTACGCTAACTACTCAAACTATAACGTTAACTACTCAACCCATTATGTCAGCTACTCAACCTATTAGGTCAACACTTCAACCCTTTACGTCAACTACTCAAAACTATAACTTCAACTACTCAACCTACAGCGTCAACTAAAATTTGTGCGTTCAGGAGTCAAGGTTCTCAGTCGAACCGTTTGTCAGTTGTATGGTCAGTCGTATGGTCATTTTTGTAGTCAGTTGGATGGTCAACTGTATGTTCAGTTGTGTGGTCAATTATGTGGTCAGTTGTATGATTAGTTGTGTGGTAGATCGTATGATCATTTTTATGGTCAGTTGTATGGTCATTTGAATGTTCAATTATGTGGTCAGTTGTACTATCACTTGTATGGCCAGTTATATGGTATGTTGTATGGTCAGTTATATGGTTAATTATGTGGTCAGTCGTATGATCAGTTGAATGGTCAGTTATATGGTCAGTTGAATGGTCAGTTTATGTTAAATTGTGTGGTCAGTCGTATTATCACTTATATTTTCAGTTATATGGTCAGTTGTATGGTTAGTTGTATGGTCAGTTGTATGGTCAGTTATACGGTTATTCATTGATAGCAGTTAACTCTTTCCAAGCGTTGTCTCTATCCCTTCTTGTTATTAAGTCTATCAGTTGTCTATACCTAATATGAATATGACAATCACGCCGGCCGCGTTTACTTCGCAAGACATTTCTTTGCCGATAGTGAGTCCCGGTCAATTTCTATAATCCCTTGACCATAAACATATGCAGGACAAAATGCACCACTAACCATGCATCCATCGGCACTCTAGCGATGACCTTACGAATGCAACTTATAATCCCGCATACCGCGTTTTAAACACAGCTGCGCCCCATTTAAAAGCAGGCCGCCTTATTTTCATTTCCATACAAAAGTATGAGTGCAGGTCGTTCAGAAAGCAATGGCAAACTACTGAACGTAAGCTTGCCTAGAAATCACAAACAGCAAAAACAAAACATAATAATAATAAAATAAAGCTGATGTTGAATTCGGTGTCTCGTAAAGGACATGTAACTATGTGAAAATTTATGTATATAAAGTTAGTTACATGTCCTTTGCTGGCTTCCTGGCCTAGAGGTTAGCGACTTTTCTTCGTAATCTCGTATACTCTCGTAAGTAACGTGACGACGGTGAGAATCAGAAGTGGTTCGAATCGAGTCGGTAACTTACGGGGTATGTGAGCCGGCCGCTCAGAAAGCAATGGCAAATTACTGAGCGTAATCTTGCCAAGAAATCAACAATCAGCTAAAAGATGCTCATGTTGACAGCGATTTCCTGTAAAGGATATGCAAAAAAAAAAAATGTCCTTTACATGACCTTGCAGTCAACCCCATAATTCATTGGCTTTTTGTAATTTACTAAGCAATGTGAGCTCAGCAGTTTGCCATTGCTTTCAGAACGGCCGACGCCTCATACATTTGAAATCAATGCAAAGAGGTCTGCATCTAAAATTGCTCGCCGCTGATTGTAAACCCTCAAGTCGGTTGTGGAGAATAATTATGAAATAGTGCAACTTATTGTCAGCCAAGCCACACAGCCAGCTAACCACGCATCCACATTTACAGTCAACATTAGAAGCACCTTACCTTCCAGTTGTATACTGTGCTACTGACACCCTCGGCGTTGTTAGTCCCCTAGCCTGAGCACTTCTGATCGTCACACCACCACCCGATCTCACAGCTGCTGCGTGTGTTGTCGGCTTCACTTTGTGTATCCTCGATGCGGATTCGGTTACATGACTCTTTGAAGACACTCCGGCACTTTTCGAGATATTCTCGATGTAACCAAGTGAATACCTTCGCTCCTGAGTGACGTTCTGCGGGGAAATATGTAACCCCCCTCTCGACATGAACTGCCAAGCTACATTATTCATATTGAGATTTCCAAAGACGACATAAGCCAGCAGAACTGCCATCTGTGACGCAATAACAATCATAAATATCTTCGTTATAGTTTGAGTCATGGCGGAGTGAAGGTTTGCTTCCAATGCGCTTGTTATTTCACGGGACATAAAGTCACGGGTATCGATGGGCACTCATTGATACGCATGCCTGCACTTGTTGTGTGTACACCGTTGCTAGAGTGGACCGTCGTGACATCTGTATGTCCGAGAGTGCGTCAGCAGGTGGTTGATTAGATCAGTCGGAGCCGAGAAATGATGTTGCAATGAGGACATAAGACTTCCTATAAGACAGAGCTGACTGAACTCTTGATTTCTCTTCATTGACGACTCTGTGAATTTCATCGACTCTTGATTTCTCTTCATTGACAACTCCGTGTGTTTCCTCGACTTTTAATTTCTCTTAATTGACGACTTTGCGTGTTTCCTCGACTCTTGATTTCTCTTAATTGACGACTTTCTGTGTTTCCTCGACTCTTGATTTCTCTTAATTGACGACTTTGTGTATTTCCTCGACTCTGTATAATACAATGACACAATACAACCACAATGAAGTGATACAATACAATCACACATACGTGATACAATACAAGCACACAGAGGTGATACAATACAATCACACAGAGGTGATACAGTACAATCACACATACGTGATACAATACAATCACACAGAGGTAATACAATACAATCACACAGAGGTGATACAATACAATCATACATACGTGACACAATACAATCACACATACGTGATAAAATACAATCACACATAAGTGATACAATACAATCAAACATACGTGATACAATACAATCACACAGAGGTGATACAATACAATCACACAGAGGGGATACAATACAATCACACAGAGGTGATACAATACAATCACACAGAGGTGATACAATACAATCACACAGAGGTGATACAGTACAATCACACATACGTGATACAATACACTCACACAGAGGTAATACAATACAATCACACATACGTGATACAATACAATCACACAGAGGTAATACAATACAATCACACATACGTGATATAATACAATCACACAGAGGTGATACAATACAATCACACAGAGGTGATACAATACAATCACACAGAGGTGATAAAATACAATCACACAGAGGTGATACAATACAATAACACATACGTGATACAATACAATCACACAGAGGTGATACAATACAATCACACAGATGTGATACAATACAATCACACAGAGGTGATACAATACAATCACACAGAGGTGATACAATACAATCACACAGAGATGATACAGTACAATCACACATACGTGATACAATACAATCACACAGATGTGATACAATACAGTCACACATACGTGATACAATACAATTACACAGAGGTGATACAATACAATCACACAGAGGTGATACAATACAATCACATATACGTGATACAATACAATCACACATACGTGATACAATACAATCACACAGAGGTAATACAATACAATCACACAGAGGTGATACAATACAATCATACATACGTGACACAATACAATCACACATACGTGATAAAATACAATCACACATAAGTGATACAATACAATCAAACATACGTGATACAATACAATCACACAGAGGTGATACAATACAATCACACAGAGGGGATACAATACAATCACACAGAGGTGATACAATACAATCACACAGAGGTGATACAATACAATCACACAGAGGTGATACAGTACAATCACACATACGTGATACAATACACTCACACAGAGGTAATACAATACAATCACACATACGTGATACAATACAATCACACAGAGGTAATACAATACAATCACACATACGTGATATAATACAATCACACAGAGGTGATACAATACAATCACACAGAGGTGATACAATACAATCACACAGAGGTGATAAAATACAATCACACAGAGGTGATACAATACAATAACACATACGTGATACAATACAATCACACAGAGGTGATACAATACAATCACACAGATGTGATACAATACAATCACACAGAGGTGATACAATACAATCACACAGAGGTGATACAATACAATCACACAGAGATGATACAGTACAATCACACATACGTGATACAATACAATCACACAGATGTGATACAATACAGTCACACATACGTGATACAATACAATTACACAGAGGTGATACAATACAATCACACAGAGGTGATACAATACAATCACACATACGTGATACAATACAATCACACATACGTGATACAATACAATCACACATACGTGATACAATACAATCACACAGAGATGATACAATACAATCACACATACATGATACAATACAATCACACAGAGGTGATACAATACAATCACACAGAGGTGATACAATACAATCACACATACGTGATACAATACAATCACACAGAGGTGATACAATACAATCACACAGAGGTGATACAATACAATCACACATACGTGATACAATACAATCACACAGAGGTGATACAATACAATCACACAGAGGTGATACAATACAATCACACAGACGTGATACAATACAATCACACAGAGGTGATACAATACAATCACACAGAGGTGATACAATACAATCACACAGAGGTGATACAATACAATCATACATACGTGATACAATACAATCACACATACGTGATAAAATACAATCACACCAACGTGATACAATACAATCAAACATACGTGATACATTACAATCACACAGAGGTGATACAATACAATCATACATAGGTGTTGCTCGAATGAAAGGCTGTGACTTTGAGCACGTCCATCTTAATTTATTGAGTGTCATGGGCTGATTTATCGCGTGAATGTTCACAGTGCGTTATTTATTTCTTTTCCCGTATCATCTGTAATTTTAATGTTCAGTAAATGGAAATTACACTGAAGAAACTTAATTCTTTCTAGTTTAAAACAATGTTTTCCCGTAGTGAATTTGAATAACGAAGACACAAACAATAGATTGCACGATTTATTGCCTGGCATATTGCGGTCTCTGTGGCTGAAGTCGGTCTCTGTGGCTGAAGGGCTTGCGAACGCGGTTTGTGAGCCCGTATACCCGGGTTCGAAACACGGCGGTACTCGTATTTTCGAAAAAGGTATAGAGACCGGTCGTTCAGAAAGCAATGGCAAATTACTGAACGTAACACTTGCCTAGTACATCAACAGCAGCTGAAAATGCTGGTGTTGACTGCAACGTCCCGCAAGGGATACGCAACAAAAAATTTTTTTTTAATATTTCGCTGCATCTCGTCAGGTACATACTGCAGAAATCAAACAACTTACGTGAATTAACTAGATAAATCCTTCAAGTTGAAATATACACACCATATTCGCACAGTAATGTCAATTATCTACCACGGTAATTTTAAGCTGACTAACATGTCTTTCTGTTTGCACAATTCTGGCTTTCGTTGATTGATTATAATTGCTTCTGCAAACTTTAACAAGCGAGTATTTTGTGTGTTAAACAACACGCGAAAGGCAGTGTCTCTGTCCACCACATGGCCACTTTCGATAATGTGCCTACCAATTGAAGACGCCGGGAGCTTCCGGTGTGTCGGCCCCACGAGGCTAGCATTTCCTGTGTGTTGTATCTTGTTGACCCATTGAGGTATGTGTTCTGACACTCGTTTGTTAAGCTGTCTCTCTGTTCTACCAATGTAGAAGGCCTGGCATCTACATGTGAATTGGTAAATACAATTGTTTGTGGCGTACAGAGGAACAGGCTCTTTGACTGCTGGTGTAGGAATCGGTACGGTTTTATATCTAATGACTGGAGTTGCAGCACAGAATGTTCGGCCTACTGCTGTAGTAAGCCGGTCTTGTAGACGTTGCATTACGTCATCCCCTCGAAAGGTTAGCTGGATGAATACCTTGAGTTTGGGGACTGTAGTTACGTCTGGTTTTGGTTTGGGCTGTTGGCAGTGGCGCTTTATAAATCCTGTGGAGTACCAATTCAGGTTTAAGACATTCTTCAGAGTTTAAAATTCCTCTGTCAGTGTGTCCTGGGTGCATATCTTTGTAGCACGGTCAAACAGGGTCCGTACTAAGCCCCGTTTATACTGGACAGGTGTGAAGCTCTGAAAATTTAGGTATTGGCCAGTCCATGTTCCTTTGCGATACACCGATCTTTGAATTGTGCCGTCTGCTCTACGTCTCATTAGAATATCTAGGAACGGCAACGCTTCGTTGTGTTCGTGTTCCATAGATATAGAGATGTTTTTATGCGTCTTGTTCATTGTGGCCTGGAACGATGTTGCATGTAGCTCGTCTGTGGTGATAATTAGTATATCGTCCACATAACGACGGTAAAAGGCCAAGTTGTTGATGTCTGAGGATCTCTTTTCTTCTAAATGTGCCATGAAGATGTCCGCTAGAATAGGACCAAGAGGACTCCCCATGGCCACTCCGTCAATTTGGCGGTATGACTTAGAAAATTGAATTGTATGTTGGCGGTACATAGTAGTAGTAGCCTCTCCAGAATAGGTGTTGGTATGCCTAATTTTAGTTGCTTGTCTTCAATGCGTTCCCTTATTATTTTCACTGTCTCCTCTAATGGAACGTTAGTGAATAGGGAGGCTATATCTATGGATGCCACGTGTTTGTTATTTATGTCCATAGTATCCAATAATTCCGCCAGTTGGAATGTATCTCTGAGTATTTTTGGATCGAAGGACTGTCGTACTGGCTTTAAAATTTCGGCTAGCCATCTCGCCATTCGGTGTTGTGCAGAGTTAACCATGGACAGGATATGTCTTAGCCGGATGCTGGGCTTATGAAGTTTGAGTATACCGTACATCTGAAGAGTGTGCGAGCCACGTGGTGTGAGCGTTTTTGCAGTGGCCTCACTGATGAGTACCGCATTCACAAGTGACTGGATCTCTTTCCTCATTATTGCATCCAGGTCCTCCGACTTGTTTACTTTCTGATCTATCCTGAATTTAGATTCATCTGACAATATTTCATCCATTTTTCTCTGGTAGTCTGACATGTCCATCAGTACTGAACCGCTCCCTTTGTCAGGTTTCAGTATGACGAGGGTTTTGTTAGCCTTTAACGCTTTTAACGCAGTAAGGTGTTCGTTTGTCAGCGGACATGTCTGTTTGGAGGGTGTTGTGCGATACCGGTGTTCTAAATCTACCAGTTTGGTCTTCAGCCACCCGACCGACTCAGCAGAAGCAGGTGATAACTTGGTGACTTGATCAAACATTTCAAACTGTGCTTGCGACTCAACACGGTTAATGTGTTTAGGCTTTATGCAGAATTTTAATCCGTATGCAAGGGCCTCAGTTTCAATGTTGTTGAGTACGTACGACGATAAGTTCCTCACATACTTCTCTGGGTTGTCTAGTACTGACGTTGTTACCTTTTCAGTGCTCAGTGATTTGATGAGGCGAGCACTCTCTGCGATTTTCACCTTGTACACTGTTTCTCTGCAGAATTTAGTGAACTTCAAGTAGCCATACAAGCTCAATTCTTTGGTGACGTAGTAGGCAGAACTATGTGTGCGCTTCAAGTTGGCCAGCTTGGACTGGATTTCTTCTATCTGGTTTTTTGTCAGTCGTCTCAGGTTTTTTTCTTGTTGGACATATTCTGTCGGCCCTCAGAGATCTGAAATACCGGTTAGGAAATATCCCCGTCCTTAGGCATTCCTCGAGAAATCTCAATCGACAATCCTGTAACGATATTTTACACTTCAGCTTGAGTAATCCATCTAATCGCTTCACAGATGGTAATGGGAGGCGACGTTTAAGAAATTCAAAACAATGTTTTCCCGTAGTGAATATGAATAACGAAGACACAAACAATAGATAGCACGATTTATTGCCTGGCATATTTCGCTGCATCTCGTCAGGTACATACTGCAGAAATCACACAACTTACGTGAATTAACTAGATAAATCCTTCAAGTTGAAATATACACATATTCGCACAGTAATGTCAATTATCTACCACGGTAATTTTAAGCTGCAAACAGAAAGACATGTTAGTCAGCTTAAAATTACCGTGGTAGATAGACAGTCCTTCAATCCAAGAATACTCAGAGATACATTCCAACTGGCGGAATTATTGGATACTATCATCATCATCATCAAGTGCCGTGCCGGCTGGCGTAGGCGTTCATGGCTCTCCATAGATCTCGGTCTTTGGTTTTCTGGATCAACTCTGCTGCTGATATTCCTCCATGCCACCGTCTCAATCCATCCAGCATCACTTCTCTTGGTCTACCTCTGCCTCTCTTCCCCTCGATCCTTCCAGTTGTTACGATGTTCTCCAATGCCTCTCTTCTCATCACATGACCGAGGAAAGCTGTTTGTCTCTGTCTTATTGTTGTATATAATGTTCTTGATGACCTGCCAACCATAGTGGAAATAAACAAAGCCATCCAGCAACTCTCCAGCGGCAAGGCACCTGGTCCTGACTCCATCCCAGCAGAGATATACAAGGCAGGTGGGCCGGTCCTAACAGAGCAGCTTCACCGAGTCTTCACAAACATATGGGTGAACGAGACCATGCCACAAGATTTTAAGGACGCGTCAATAGTCCACCTTTACAAACGTAAAGGAAACCGCCAATCCTGTGACAACCACCGAGGCATCTCCTTGCTTTCAATTGCAGGGAAGATACTCGCCAGAATTCTTCTCAATCGCCTCACAGCCCATCTCGATCAAGGTCTTCTTCCTGAGAGTCAATGTGGCTTCAGAAAAGAACGTGGAACTGTTGACATGATTTTCGCTGCAAGGCAGCTGCAAGAGAAATGTCAGGAACAGAACTGCGAAATGTTCTCCACTTTCATTGACCTCACCAAGGCTTTTGATACAGTCAGCAGAGAAGGACTGTGGAAGATTATGGCAAAATATGGCTGTCCACGAAAGTTTGTCCAAATAGTGCGGCTATTTCATGACGGCATGCAGGCAAGAGTACAGGAAAATGGTGAGCTGTCTGAACCCTTTCCTGTCACCAATGGAGTGAAGCAAGGATGTGTCCTGGCACCAACACTGTTCAGCCTCATGTTTTCAGCCATGTTGATGAATGCCTTCGAGAACGACGACATTGGAATAGACATCAACTACCGTATGGATGGAAAGTTATTCAATCTCAGAAGGCTGAAAGCTAAAACCAAAATTGACAGTGGCACCGTCAGAGAGCTCCTGTTTGCTGATGATTGCGCTCTATACGCCAACTCAGAGGCGGACATGCAACATAATGTTTCAGCTTTCTCACATGCCTGTGCCAACTTTGGGCTCAATATCAACTTGGAGAAGACTGTAGTTATGTACCAGCCAGCTCCAGGGAATAATCACACTGTGCCGAATATCAAAGTGAATGATCATAGACTAAGTGTTGTGGACAAATTTACCTATCTTGGCAGCACCGTGTCACAAGCTGCCACAATCGATGACGAAGTAAATGCAAGAATCTCCAAGGCCAGTGCAGCCTTTGGCAGACTGTACAAGAATGTATGGGACAGAACTGGAATAAGCCTGCAAACAAAGCTAAAAGTCTACAAAGCAGTTGTACTATCCACACTGCTATATGCTTGTGAAACCTGGACTGTTTATCAGCGACACGCTAGGAAATTAAACCACTTCCACACAGTCTGCCTAAGGAAGCTACTGAAGATTAAATGGCAAGACAAGATTCCAGACACTGAAGTCCTAGAAAGAGCATCCATACCCAGTATCCACACTCTACTGATGAAGAATCAGATTCGCTGGGCTGGTCACTTGACTCGCATGCCAGATCACAGGCTCCCTAAACGAATTTTTTACAGCGAACTGCGTTGTGGTAAACGCTCCCAAGGTGGCCAGAGGAAACGTTTTAAAGACACTCTGAAAATTTCACTGAATGCTTTTGGAATTCATCATGACACCTGGGAGGCTGCAGCCAGAGACCGAAATTCGTGGCGTGCATCATTGCGCAAAGGTGCAGTTATATGTGAGGCAACCAGGACTGCAAGAGCTGTGAAGAAAAGGCAGGACAGAAAAACCACTGCAGGAAATCCTCCTCCAGAGACGTCAAGCATTCTTTGTCCACATTGTCAAAGAACATTTCGAGCCAAAATAGGCCTTATCAGCCATCTTAGAACCCACGGCTCCACACCTTCAACCCCACTGGATGAAATGAATGGTCATCATCATTCTTGATGGACAAACAACAACAACACATATAATGTTCTAGTTTCGTTAGCTTGTTTCAGGCAGTCGTCGTTAGTTACTCTGGCAGTCCAAGGAATTCGCAACATTCGTCTCAGGAACCACATCTCTGTTGCTTCTAATTTCTTCTTAATTTGTTCATTTACATTCCAAGATTCACTGCCATACAGCAAAACTGGTTCTACATAGCATTTCAGCACTCTCTTTCTTACATTCAGTGATAGTGACTTATTGCATAAGATACTCTTCATTTTCTGAAATGCGGCTTTTGCCTGCCCTATTCTGCTCCTAATCTCTGTTGTACATCTTCCATCTGATGTTATAAATGCCCCTAGGTATCTAAAATTATCAACTTGGTTAAGGATTTTCCCTTCTATTTCTATGTCACATTTTGGTGTCACCATTTTCTTTGATATTACCATTGTTACTGTTTTCTTGATATTCAAGGAGAGTCCTTTCCTTGCACTCTCTGTTACTACTACGTCTAATAATTGTTGTAGGTCTGTTGAATTATCCGCCACCAATACTGTGTCATCTGCATAGCGTATATTATTTATATTATAACCTCCAACTAGTATTCCTGGCATCTCTTTGATCTCTCTCATTATTACTTCGCTATACAGGGAGAAAAGATCTGGTGACAAGACACACCCTTGTCGTACTCCTAGCTTTATCTGTTCATAACTACCCTCTTTATTTCCCATTTTAATTGCTGCTACTTGGTTCCAGTAAATATTCTTTATTATTCTTAAATCTTTTCCATCAGTGTTGATATCTTCCAACATTTTAATCAGTTCATCATGTTTTACTTTATCAAATGCCTTAGTATAATCTATGAAGCACAAATATATGTCTCTCTGTTTCTCTATTGACCTTTCTATTAGTGTCCGTAATGTATAAATTGCATTGTTTGTGCCCTTTCCTTCCACAAATCCATACTGTTCTTCACTAATTTCCATTTTTATTTTCTTTTTGGCTCTTCTCATTATGATTCTGAGTAGAAGCTTAGTGATATGGTTTATAAGGTTAATTGTACGAAAATCTTCACAATCAATTGCTCCTGGTCTTTTTGGTATAGCTATAAATACAGATTTCAGCATATCACTGGGTAAATATCCACTGCTGTAAATATCATTCAACATTTTGGTTAATATATCTACTCCAAATTCTCCCAATACTTCTAATTCTTCTATTGTGATTTCATCTGGCCCAGCTGTTTTTCCTTTCTTCATACGTTTCATAGCGTCAGCGACTTCTTCCTTCAGAATAGTGGACCTTCTAAGTTACTATCTTCTGTTAATTCTTCCCTTTCTCCTTCATATAATTCTCTTATATACTCATTCCACCTCTTCATTATAGCATCTTCCTCTAATATTATCTTTCCTGTTTTTGATTTCAAACACCCTGTATTTATTCTTATTTTTCTTCCTGTAAGCACACTGATTTGTCTGTGCATATTGTTTGTATCTTTAATGGAATTTAGTTCAATTTTTTTGCATTGCTCGTTTCACCAACTTTCTTTAGCCTTCCCACATTTATCTTTTATTTCTTTATTTATCTTAGCGTATTCTTGTTTGTCATTTTTACTCTGTTTTCTTTTGTCCATCTGTTTTAAGATATCTTCATTCATCTATTTTTTCTTAGCTATTTTGCCTCTCTCCGGTAATACGTCTTTGCTAGTTTGATGGATGGAGTCCCTTAACATTTCCCATTGTTCATCTATACTCTGTATTTTAGTTATTGCATTGTACCTATTTTTCACAGTCACTCTGTATTGTTCTTGCATTTCTTTATCTATTTTCAGAACCTCTTTATTAAGACTCATGTTCTTAACAATTTTTTTCCCTCTCTTTAATCTTACTTTTATTTGTCCACATAGTGGTACATGATCACTATTACAGTCAGCACCAGGCATTGTCTTTACATTAATTAAAGCATTTCTAAATCTTTTATTAATTAGTATGTAGTCAATTTGGTTGCGTATTTTCTTATCAGGGCTTATCCATGTGTACAGTCGTCTTTTATGGTGTTTAAACCATGTGTTTCTAATTATCATATCATTGATATTTACCCATTCTATTAGCTTTTCCCCTCTTTCATTTCTTGTACCTAAACCATAATTCCCCACTACATCCTCCATTTTTCCCTGTCCTACTTTTGCATTAAAATCACAAAGTATTATCTTTATTTCTTGTGATCCAATTTGAGCCATCGCCATTTCTATTTCGTCGTAAAAGTGTTGTATTTCTTCATCACTACTGCTTGCTGTTGGTGCATATACTTGTATAATATTTATGTCTATTGGTTTGCCTTTGATTTTTACCATAATAACTCTATCTGAAATACACCAGTATCCATTAATTGACTTGGCTGTTTTTTCGTCTAATATTATTCCTACACCTTTTTCATGTGTATCCCCTCCAGAATAAATTATTGTGTGATTGTCAGCTATAATTTTGCCCGATCCCTTCCATCTCATCTCACTAACGCCTAGTATATTCATTTTCATGCTATCCATCTCTCTTAGAACATTGGTCAACTTTCCTAGCTCATTTAATGTCCTAACATTCCATGTTCCTACTCTAAATTTATTTATTTTAGTTAAGTTTTTGCCATCAGTAGCTGGATGACGGTCTGGTGTCACCTGTGGCTCATGACTGTCCCTACCGGATGAGGATGCCCTAAGACAGCCATTAACGTCCTTCACTAACTTTGAAATATGTTTTGCCATGAAGTCTTGGGAAGATAATGTGGTGGTTTCCCCTTGACTTCCACATCCACATGGTGGTCTTTTTACCTCTGCCTTTGACAGCTATTTCCGACTGTAAGGACAAGTGAGAGCCCTGCTCTGCTCAGCTGCAGAGTTGTCCACTTATTCCGGTGGATACTCGGTCCCCAGAGCTGTGTTAGCCACACCGTGGTGTGTTTCCATCCTCTACCGCGGGGAGGTGCAGTTGGGATTTTCCCTTCATAAAGTTATGGTCTCTGACCAAAACTCTCCAGTACTTTTAGAGGACATTGGATACTATGGACATAAATAACAAACACATGGCATCCATGGATATAGCCTCCCTATTCACTAACGTTCCATTAGAGGAGACAGTGAAAATAATAAGGGAACGCATTGAAGACAAACAACTAAAATTAGGCATACCAACACCTATTCTGGAGAGGCTACTACTACTATGTACCGCCAACATACAATTCAATTTTCTAACTAAGTCATACCGCCAAATTGACGGAGTGGCCATGGGGAGTCCTCTTGGTCCTATTCTAGCGGACATCTTAATGGCACATTTAGAAGAAAAGAGATCCTCAGACATCAACAACTTGGCCTTTTACCGTCGTTATGTGGACGATATACTAATTATCACCACAGACGAGCTACAAGCAACATCGTTCCAGGCCACAATGAACAAGACGCATAAAAACATCTCTCTATCTATGGAACACGAACACAACGAAGCGTTGCCGTTCCTAGATATTCTAATGAGACGTAGAGCAGACGGCACAATTCAAAGATCGGTGTATCGCAAAGGAACATGGACTGGCCAATACCTAAATTTTCAGAGCTTCACACCTGTCCAGTATAAACGGGAGCTTAGTACGGACCCTGTTTGACCGTGCTAGAAAGATATGCACCCAGGACACACTGACAGAGGAATTTGAAACTCTGAAGAATGTCTTAAACCTGAATGGGTACTCCACAGGATTTATAAAAAGCCACTGCCAACAGCCCAAACCAAAACCAGACGTAACTACAGTCCCTAAACTCAAGGTATTCATCCAGCTAACCTTTCGAGGGGATGACGTAATGCAACGTCTACACGACCGGCTTACTACAGCAGTAGGCCGAACATTCTGTGCTGCAACTCCAGTCATTAGATATAAAATCGTACCGATTCCTACACCAGCAGTCAAAGAGCCTGTTCCTCTGTACGCCACAAACAATTGTATTGACCAATTCACATGTAGATGCCAGGCCTTCTACATTGGTAGAACAGAGAGACAGCTTAACAAACGAGTGTCAGAACACATACCTCAATGGGTCAACAAGATGCAACACACAGGAAATGCTAGCCTCGTGGGGCCGACACACCGGAAGCTCCCGGCGTCTTCAATTGGTAGGCACATTATCGAAAGCGGCCATGTGGTGGACTGAGACACTGCCTTTCGCGTGTTGTTTAACACACAAAATACTCGCTTGTTAAAGTTTGCAGAAGCAATTATGATCAATCAACGAAAGCCAGAATTGTGCAAACAGAAAGACATGTTAGTCAGCTTAAAATTACCGTGGTAGATAATTGACATTACTGTGTATATTTCAACTTGAAGGATTTATCTAGTTAATTCACGTAAGTTGTGTGATTTCTGCAGTATGTACCTGATGAGATGCAGCGAAATATGCCAGGCAATAAATCGTGCAATCTTTCTAGTTTATCAAAAAGGAACAGTCACATCGACTTAAAATTGAGTAGAAATCTCTGTTAAATTGTGGTTAATTTTCTTATTTCGGAAATAGCAATGCCCACTAGTTCTCGACACATCGATTATCGTTTGAAACAACTTTAGATGATAGTTATTCTAATTTGAAGGACATTGAACGATTGTAAAACTGATAGCATGTGCAGTAATGTTATTATTCAGTTAAATTATTTGGCATATGGTCATATGGAAAACAAAACGAACAATGACAATTCATCATCATACGATGGCACATGTCACATTATGCTTGCTCTAATGGGCCACACTTGTGCCCCTAAGTTTGCATTTTTCTTTTTTTTTTTGCATATCCTTTACAGGACATCGCTGTCAACACCAGCATCTTTCAGCTGTATGTTGATTTCTTGGCAAGATTACGCTCAGTAGTTTGCCTTTGCTTTCTGAGCGGCCGGCTCACATACCCCGTAAGTTACCGATGCGATTCTAACCACTGCTGATTCTCACCGTCATCACGTTACTTACAAGATTATACGAGATATACGGAGAAAAGTCAGAACCTCTATGACACGAAGCAAGCTTGCATTGCGAATCACAAATAAGCTGTGGGGGGGGGGGGGGGGGGGGGTGGTGGTGGTGGGGGGGGGGATGTAAATGATTATAATTAAATAGAAAATAGTGTATATATTTGTTCTCATTCTGGTGAGTATAAATCAGAACCGTGCTTTCCCTGACTTATTCAATTTTGTGTGAAAATGATATGCTTCAACATATTCTTCTTCTTCTTCTTCAGCGTTCCGAGCCATTGAGGTTCTTTGCTGCAAATACAATCTGTCTCCATTCGTCTCTCTGGTGGACCTTCTCTTGCCAGTCGTTGATTCCAAGTGCTTGTAGGTCTGTATGTATATTATCTCTCCACCGCCTTCTTGGTCTACCTCGGGGTCTACGGTCATTTATTTCCTGAGTGTAAGCGAGTTTTGTTTCCCTATTATCTTCCATTCTTTCTATATGCCCCAGCCATTGTAGTCTATTAGCCTTCATGATACCAGTGATTAGCGGGGACTTAAACAAATCATAAATGTCTTTGTTACTTCTTCTTTTCCACTCTCCACTTTGTGTATCCCTAATGGGTCCAAAGATGCGTCTTAAAATTTTGTTCTCAAAGGTTTGTAACAAGGCTTCGTCTCCTTTCGTTGTACTCCAGGTTTCAGAGCCATACAGCACAACTGGTCTGATCAGTGTTTTGTATATTGTGATTTTGGTGTTACGAGATAGCGCCTTTGATTTTAGTAGATGTTGTAGTGCATAGTATATCTTATTTCCAGAGTTGATTCTAGTTTGTATTTCTTCCCTTATGATGTTGGAGCAGTTGAAGATTGTACCCAGGTATTTGTATGTTTCCGTTCTTTTAATGGTCATATTATCTATTTGTATGTGGCCAGAGTTTTTAGCCATTCCGTCTCTTGAAATTACCATATATTCTGTCTTATCTTGGTTGATAACCAGCCCCATCTGTTGGGCTTTTTCCTTTAAGTGAGTCAATATTTCTAATGTCTTTTGTTCACTTTGCCCTATAATATCTATATCATCTGCATAACCAAGCAGCTTGGATGTTCCTCCAATATCACATTCCTCCTTTACCTTCCTTACAACTTTCTCTAGAGCCAGATTGAAGAGTAGCGGCGATAGTGCATCACCCTGTTTCAAGCCAGATGTTATTTGGAAGGGGTCTGATTTCCTGCCTTTATATGTTACTATATTATAAGTATCTTCCATGCATAGTTTGGTCATGTTAATTAACTTCCTTGGTATTCCAAATTCCTGCATAACATTCCATAGACTATTCCTATGGACACTATCATAAGCCTTTTTAAAATCCACAAAAATGTTATGGAGATCTCTTTTATATTCCCAATGTTTCTCGGCTATTTGTCGTAAGATAAATATCTGATCTATTGTTGATCTGTTTTGTCTAAAACCCGCCTGGTAGTCACCTAATATGTCTTCTGAATATGGTTTTAGTCTATTTAGTAATACTGCGGATAGTATCTTATAGCTTGTGGACAGTAGTGATATTCCTCTATAATTTCCACATTGGAACTTGTCTCCTTTCTTAAAGATAGGTATCAATAATGACTCTTTCCAGTCATGGGGTAATTCTTCTGTCCTCCAGATTTTTATTATTAGTTCGTATAGCTTTAGGTGTAATGCATGGCCACCTGCCTTTATAAATTCAGCAGCAATTCCATCAGTCCCAGTTGCCTTATTGTTTTTAAGTCGTGTGATTACATATAGGATTTCTTCAAATGTAGGTTCTTCAATTTGTGGTTCGCATGTTAGAACCTCTTCCTGTGGGAAAATGTTACTTGGAGCTTCACAATTTAGTAATTCAATAAAATATTCTTTCCATGTGTTGCACATTTCCTCATTGGTATTTATCATATTCCCATTTTTGTCTTTTAAACCATATGTGTTTTGTTGGTGCCCTCGTTTCATTGACTTCAGTACTTTAAAAAATTTTCTGGATTCATTTTTCTGGTGATTAGTTTCCATATCTTTGATTATATTACTCATATATTCTCGCTTCTGCTGTCTGACTATTTTTGTAGCCTCTTTACATTCATTTCTATAATGCTCTTCCTTTTGGATGTTATTGATGTCATTTAACCATACATGTCTGGCATTCTTCTTCCTAGTGACTGCTTCTTCACATTTTTGATTGAACCATCTGTTCTTTCTATGCGTGGTTAACACACCGAGACATTCTTCTGCGGTAGATTGAATTGTATTCTTGATGTTCAACCAAGTTTGGTCAACGCTTTCCTCCAAAGGGTTTTGCAAAGTTTCAAGTTTACATTTTATTTCATCTGTAAATTTCTCTTTGACTGTAATGTCTTGTAGTTTTTCTCTGTTATATGTTGGGTGTAATCTTTGTAATTTAGTATAGAAAGCTCTCTTAAGTTTTATTTTAAATTTTGCTCCAACGAGGAAATGGTCACTGTGGCACTCAGTTCCTCTATAACTTCTGACTTGCTGTATGTTTGATGCATTTCTGTTGTTAATTAAAATGTGATCTATTTGATTATAGGTTCTCTTGTCACATGATTTCCAAGTTTGTTTGTGTATATCCTTTCTTTGTAGTCTGGTACTGCTAATCTGCAGTCCTTTGGCTTCTGCCAGGTTGATGACTCTCCATCCATTATCATTTGAAGTTGTATGTAGGCTTTCCATACCGGCCACTTTTTTATTAGTTTGCTCTCTACCTATTTTTGCATTGAAGTCTCCCAGCACAATCAGGATGTCCTGTTTGGGGGTTTCTTCTATGACATCTTCCAGATCATTATAAAAGTCTTCTTTAATATCATCTTCTTTCTCTTCAGTAGGTGCATGTACATTAATCATCGTTATATTTTTCCATTTACCTTTTATTCGTAATTTACTAATCCTGTCATTAAAAGCTTTAAAGTTTAAAACGTTCCCCCATAACTCTTTTTTGATGACAAATCCTGTTCCTAATTCATGTTTATTTTGGGTGTTTCCTCCATATATTATAATCATTCCATTTTGCTCTAAAGTACCCTCTCCTGGCCACCTTATTTCTTGAATTGCTGTGATATCCATTTGATATTCAACCAGCTCCCGGGTTAGTTCTTCGGCCGCTCCAGCTCGATATAGTGTCCGTACATTCCATGTTCCAAATCTCAAAAGTCCTTTAACGTTCCAAGGTCGTTGTCCAGATAAGTCAGTCCGATATCGAGGCTCATGTATTTGTTTCGTAACAAAGAAAGGTTTTTACAAAGGTGGGGATGTTAACCCCACGCTTCAACCCCCAACCTGGAGGACCAGGGTGTTTCTCTTTGTCTGTTCTCTACCCTTTGACCTGTCCAGCTTGGGAGGCCCTGCTGGTAGCTACGCTACCGCCGGCATAGCTCTCAGGGTCATTGAGAAACTCAAGCTCCCCCACCACGACAAGGTGGAAACACCATCGGGGGAGCTTCAACATATGATGTTATAAATATATGTATAGTACTGAGTAGAGGATCTTGTGATATTTGTGAAGAAAAGCAGTGTTTTTATCAATATTCACTAAATTTACTTGGATTCCATCCATCCATCATTTGCCATGCCGATAAGCGTGGGTGGTCATATTTCGCCATCTCACTTGATCACCGAGTCGTGGATCAGCTCTGCGTTACTGTCTCGACCATGCCACATAACTAAGCCGTCCAGGTATTTACTTCTCTGTCTTTCCCTTTGTCTCTTCCCTTCGATCTTGCCAGTTGTCACCAAGTTCTCTAATCCATTTCTTCTCATAACATGCCCAAAACATGTTGATTGTTTACGTCTAATGACTCTAATCAGTTTACGATCTTCATTTGTTTCTTAAGGGACTTGTTCATTGCTTTTTCTGTCTGTCCATGGTATTCTTTCCATTGTCCTCAAAAACCACATTTCCACAACCATTAGATGTTTTTCAGCTTGTCTGCTCATTGTCCACGCTCCACATCCCCACAAAAGTATAGGTTCTATGTAGCACCTGAACACTCTTTCACTCGTTGCAGTTGATATTATTTTAATTGGTCAGTATGTTTTCATCTTGCAAAAGGCTACCTTCGCCAAGGCGATTCTTGTTCTAATCTCTTCAAGGCACCTCTATTAAGATATTATGACCTTTCCGAGGTAATTGTACCGATTCACTTGTTTGAGAATATTCCCATTTACTTGTATATTACATTGTGGTATTTTCTTCATCCCAGTGACGACCATAATCTGTGTCTTCATACAATTCAATTCTAACAACCGCATCTACTAAATGTTGCAGATACTGCTCATTGTCTGCAATCAAGACTGTATCATGTGCATATCTAATGTTATTGATGTTTCGTCCCTCAGTGATGATTCCTTTCATATGTTCTGCAGTTCTGAAAATAATTTCACTGTACAGCGAAAACAGATCTGGAGACATTACACATCCCTGTCTCACGCCTCACTTAATAGGCTGATATTGACCTACTTCATTATCAATTCTTATGGTAACTTGTTGTTTGCAATATATGTTGTTTACAAGTCTAATGTCTTTCCCATCAATGCATAGATCTTCAAGCATCTTTATCATGTTGACATGTCTTACATTGTCGAAAGCCTTTGTGTAGTCTCTAAAGCAGTGTTTCCCAACGTGGGGCCCACGCCCCACAGGGGAGCAATTCGATTGTTAAGGGGGGCAATTCGAAAATGGAAGAAATCGGCTGGATATAACAAACGGGGAGATTTGAGACTGAAGTTAACTAAATTAGAACCTGACATAAGATCTATTTGCAGCAAGCATCAAGCGGAAGGATCTCACTAAATTTAAATAATAAATAATTACTAATAATTAAAATAATATTAAACAAAAATATCTTTCATTAAAATTATTTTGTACTTGAATTTCAGTTCTCCATTATATGTTTTGAAAATTTACTTACTGTTTTTGCTCAATAATTTCCTAGTGATTTCTTCCTAAAACCTATCAATCAAGGTTCTTTAGTGAACATTTCAATTTTTGAATATTAAAAATAATGTATATGTTGGGGAGGGGCGGGGGCGGGGGTTCATAAGAATGTTAGAAAGGCTTAGGTGGGGCATAGCACAAAAAAGGTTGGGAAACACTGCTCTAAAGCAAAGATGTGGTTCTTTATTTACTTCTATAGAAAGTTCAATTACTGTTCTCAGCATATACATATCATTTACTGTACCCTTGCCTTCTACAAACCCACGTTGTTCTTCTCCTATTTCAGGTTAGATTTTCTTCCTAACTCTTTGCATGACAATTCTTAGCAACACCTTCGTGATGTCACTCATTATACTAATTGTTCCATGTTGACCGCACTCCAAGGCTCCTGATTTCTTTGGAATAAATACAGAATTACATAATTCATGAGGTATATCTCCAGTATTATATATTTTATTCAGCATCCTGGTGACTCGATGTATTCCATATTCTTATAAAGCACTAGCTGACCCGGCCCGGCTTCGCCCAGACCCTGGTGGGGAGCATCTCATTTAATTCATATAAGTAGTCATATAAGTTCTCGTTCCCGTTACCGACTATCTGTCTGTCTGTCTGTCTATCTGTCTGTCTGTCTATCTGTCTGTCTGTCTGTCTGACCCGGCCCGTCTTCGCCCAGACCCTGATGGGGAGCATCTCATTTAATTCATATAAGTAGTCATATAAGTTCCCGTTCCGACTGTCTATCTGTCTGTCTGTCTGACCCGGCCCGGCATCGCCCAACTCCTGGTGGTGAGCATCTCATTTAATTCATATAAGTAGTCATATAAGTTCCCGTTCCCGACTGTCTGTCTGTCTGTCTGTCTGTCTATCTATCTATCTATCTGTCTGTCTGTCTGACCCGGCCCAGCCCATGGTGGAGAGCATCTCATTTATATTATATAAGTAGTCATATAAGATCCCGTTCCCGACTATCTGTCTGACTGTCTGTCTGTCTTGGGTAAATGGAGGAGGGAGGAGGAAGAGGGAGGTGGAGGAAGGAAGAGGAGGGAGGAGTAGGGAGGAGTAGGGAGGAATAGGAGGGAGGAGGTGGGATTAGGAGGAGGGAGGAGTAGGGTGGAGGAGGAGGCGAGGAGGAGGGAGGAGGAAGAGGGAGGAGGAGGGAGAAGGAGGGAGGAGGAGAACGCAGGAGGAGAAGGGAGCAGGAGGAGGAGAGGGAGGAGGAGGGAGAGGGAGGAGGAGGGAGGAGGAGGAGGGAGAAGGAAGAGGGAGGTGGAAGAGGGAGAAGGAGGAGGGAGAAGGAGGAGAAGGAGGGGAGGAGGAGGAGGGAAGAGGAGGAGGGGAGGAGGAGGAGGGAGGAGGAGGAATGTGAAGGGAGGAGGAGGGAGGAGGGAGGAGGTAGAGGGAGGAGGAGGAGTGAGGCGGAGAGAGGAGGAGGAGGGAGGAGGAGGAAGAGGAAGGAGGAGGAATGTGAAGGGAGGAGGAGTGAGGAGGTAGAGGGAGGAGGAGGGAGGAGGGAGGAGGAGGAGGGAGGAAGAAGGAGGAGGAGGGAGGAGGAGTGATGAGGAGGAGGGAGGAGGGAGGAGGAGAGAGGAGGAGGGGGGAGGAGGAGGAATGAGGAGGAGGGAGGAGGAGAAAGAGGGAGGAGGAGGAATGTGAAGGGAGGAGGAGGGAGAAGTTAGAGGGAGGAGGAGGAGTGAGGAGGATGAGAGGGAGGAGGAGGAAGGAGGAGGGAGGAGGAGGAGGGGGGAAGAAGGAGGAGGAGGGAGAAGGAGGGATGAGGAGGAGAGAGGAGGAGGAAGAGGGAGGAGGAGGAATGTGAAGGGAGGAGGAGGTAGAGGGAGGGAGAGGAGGGAGGAGGAGAAGGGAGGAGGAGGGATGAGGAGGGGGGAGGAGGAGGAAGAGGGAGGAGGAGGAATGTGAAGGGAGGAGGAGGGAGGAGGTAGAGGGAGGAGGAGGAGGGAGGAGGAGTGAGGAGGAGGAGAGGGAGGAGGAGGAAGGAGGAGGAGGGAGGAAGAAGGAGGAGGGAGAAGGAGGGATGAGGAGGAGGGAGGAGGAGGAAGAGGGAGGAGGAGGAATGTGAAGGGAGGAGGAGGGATAGGGAGGAGGGGGAGGGGAAGAGGAAGAGGGTAGGAGGAAGAGTGGAGAGGAGGAGGGAGGAGGTAGAGGGAGGAGGAGGGAGGAAAAGGGAGGAGGGAGGAGGAGAGAGGAAGAGGAGGGAGGAGGGAGGAGGAGGAGGAAGAGGGAGGAGGAGGGAGGAGAAGGAAGGAGGAGGAAGAAGGAGGAGGAGGATGGAGGAGGGAGAGGGAGGAAGAGGGAGAAGGAGGAAGGAGGAGGAAGAGGGAGGAGGAGGAAGAGGGAGGAGGAGGATGGAGGAGGGAGAGGGAGGAGGGGAAGAGGAAGAGGGTAGGAGGAGGAGGGGAGAGGAGGAGAAGAAGGGAGAAGGAGGGAGGAGGAGAAGGAGAAGGAGAGAGGAGGAGGGGAGAGGAGGAGGGAGGAGGCAGAGGGAGAAGAAGGAAGGAGGAGGAGGAAGGAGGGAGAGGAAGGAGGGAGAATGAGGAGGGGAGGAAGGAAAGGGAGGTGGAAGAGGAGGAGGAGGGAGGAGGAAAGAGGTAGGGGGAGGAGGAGGTAGAGGGAGGAGGAGGAGGAAGGAAAGGGAGGAGGAAGAGGAGGAGAAGGGAGGAGGAGGGTGGAGGGAGGAGGAGGAGGTAGAGGGAGGAGGAGGGAGGAGGTAGGAGGAGGAAGAGGGAAGAGGGAGAAGAAGGGAGAAGGAGGAGGGAGGATGATGAGGGAGAAGGAGGCAGGAGGAGGAGGTGGGAGGCAGGAGGAGGGATGAGGAGGGAGAGGGAGGAGGAGGGAAGATGAGGGAGGAGGGGGAGAAGGTGGAGGGAGTAGGAGGGAGGAGGATGGATGAGGAGGGGAGAGGGAGAGGGAGAAGGAAGAGGGAGAAGGAGGAGGGAGTCGGGAGAGGGATGAGAGGGAGGAGGAAGAGGAGGAGGGTGGAGGGAGGAGGTAGAGGGAGGAGGAGGGAGGAGAAGAGAGGAGGAGAGAGTTCGCCATTCCGAATTCATACTCGTCTAGTTCTTCCCTTCTACACGACTGTAGATAACTTCCTTACACATAAAAAGATGAATTGTTATTGATATTGCCGTGGCATGGAGGAATATCAGCAGCAGAGTTGATCCAGAAAAACCAAAGACTGAGATCTACGGAGAGCCATGAACGCATACGCCAGCCGGCACGGCACTTGATGATGATGATGATTGCCGTGTGACGATTCTGTGTAGTCACGTCATTTTCTTCCCTTTCCCTAGCGTTTTGGTTCGGGGATTCTTTCATCATCATCATCATATATTTACGTACGTATTTTGGGAGGGGGAGGAGGGAGGAGGAGGAAGAAGAAAAAAAAAACTATGACAGTTGGCAGCTCTGGAATGAAAGGAAGGCGTGTAGAAAATTTCATCTCAATCGGATGGGCCGTTCGCGAGCGCATAAAGGACATACATAGATACATAAATACATACAGACAGACAGACGATCCTAATTTATATATAAGATTAATCATTTCTGTTGTGATGTTGTCTGAACTGGGGGTCTTGCCATTTTTCATATGGTTAAGAAAATTCTGAACCCAAATTTTCAAAACTGATGGTCCTTCATTATTATTTCAATATCATACTGTTCTTCTCTGTTATCATCATAAAGGCTTTTCACATAATCTGACCATACACGTAAAATCTGATCTTTTTCTATTAGGATATTTCCATCTTTTGTTTTTAAGCAGCCTGTTGCATTCCCAATCAAAGGAGAAGTACGACACCCCTTTCCTTCCGCTTGTCTAGAGGACACCTTTGGACTGGGTAAAGTAGCTGATTAGTCAGCCCCTCCACTTGCTTCCACTCAGGGTAACGCCACACTATATAACCATGATTCAGCTTGAGTGTAGCCACAGATAGTTGTTGGATCATGGACTCAAGTTGGTGATGGTAGGAGAGCTTGAGTGCAGCCTGAGATAGTTGATGGATCATGGACTCAAGTAGGCGACGGTAGGAGAGCTTGAGTACAGCCAAATATAGTTGTTGGATCATGACCTCAAGTTGGCGACGGTAGGAAGCTTGATTGCAGCCAGAGATAGTTGTTGCATCACGGACTCAAGTTTGCGGTAATAGGAGAGATTGAGTGCAGCCAGAGATAGTTGTTGGATCATGGACTCAAGTTGGTGACGGTAGGAAGTTGGGGACGGTAGGAGAGCTTGAGTGCAGACACAGATAGTTGATGGATCATGGACTCAAGTTGGCGACGGTAGGAGAGCTTTAGTGCAGACAGAGATAGTTGATGGATCATGGACTCAAGTTGGCGACGGTAGGAGAGCTTGAGTGCAGACTTAGATAGTTGATGGATCATGGACTCAAGTTGGTGACGGTAGGAGAGCTTGAGTTCATCCAAATATAGTTGTTGCATCATGGACTCAAGTTTGCGGCAATAGGAGAGCTTGAGTGCAGACAGAGATAGTTGATGAATCATGGACTCAAGTTGGCGGCAATAGGAGAGCTTGAGTGCAGACAGAGATAGTTGATGAATCATGGACTCAAGTTGGCGACTGTAGGAGAGCTTTAGTGCAGACAGAGATAGTTGATGGATCATGGACTCAAGTTGGTGACGGTAGGAGAGCTTGAGTTCATCCAAATATAGTTGTTGCATCATGGACTCAAGTTTGTGGCAATAGGAGAGCTTGAGTGCAGACAGAGATAGTTGATGGATCATGGACTCAAGTTGGTGACGGTAGGAGAGCTTGAGTACAGCCAAATATAGTTGTTGGATCTTGACCTCAAGTTGGCGACGGTAGGAAGCTTGAGTGCAGCCAGAGATAGTTGTTGCATCACGGACTCAAGTTTGCGGCAATAAGAGAGCTTGAGTGCAGACAGAGATAGTTGATGGATCATGGACTCAAGTTGGCGACGGTAGGAGAGCTTGAGTACAGCCAAATATAGTTGTTGGATCATGACCTCAAGTTGGCGACGGTATGCAGCTTGAGTGCAGCCAGAGATAGTTGTTGCATCACGGACTCAAGTTTGCGGCAATAGGAGAGATTGAGTGCAGCCAGAGATAGTTGTTGGATCATGGGCTCAAGTTGGTGACGGTAGGAGAGCTTGAGTACAGCCAAATATAGTTGTTGGATCTTGACCTCAAGTTGGCGACGGTAGGAAGCTTGAGTGCAGCCAGAGATAGTTGTTGCATCACGGACTCAAGTTTGCGGCAATAAGAGAGCTTGAGTGCAGACAGAGATAGTTGATGGATCATGGACTCAAGTTGGCGACGGTAGGAGAGCTTGAGTACAGCCAAATATAGTTGTTGGATCATGACCTCAAGTTGGCGACGGTTATCAGTTATCAGTTATCAGTTGGGGTATCTTCGTTGCACTCCGGACATGTCCATAGGTGCTCAGATCCTCCCCCCAGCATATGCATCAGCGTCCGGTGGCTAATAGTGCCAGTTCTGTGTTGGTTGACGAGGCGCTTTGTTTTCCCGATGTACCTCTCGCGTCTGGCTGTGCCGATTCTTACTCCCAGGTCTTTCATCCTGGAGAGCGATGTGGAATCACTGGCGTCAAAATCCTCTGTTCTCGCCATATCTTTAAGGGCGTTAATGACATCGGCACGATCCATGGGCTGGCCATCTACAGGGGGTGCAGAGCCAGCCAATTTATCAGCTCGTTCATTTCCCTCGACTCCCGCATGTCCCGGGACGAAGATGAAGGTGACTTTGCGGACAACAGACTTCCGCAGCGACTCAGTCCACTGTCTACGTACAGATCCAGCTTCGACCTTCTGAATCATGCTCATTGAATCACTTAGTACACACACGTTGGTATAATGCTGTGATTCCAGCCATATGAAAGCCTGTGTAACTGCCATCACCTCCATCGTCATGCTGCTCGTGGTCATAGAGTGGGCACCACTGGATTCTTGAACGGTTCGGCCCGCTGAACGGGCTGTAAATGCCCACGCACTTCTCTGCTGCTTTACAACAGATCCATCTGTATAGATGAGCACTTCGGGGCTATCTGAGTGATCATAGATGAGCGCGTTAACCTCTGCATTGACAGCGGCAGGGTTCTGCTCTCTGCACCGTCTGTCGAGTGTGATAATGCAGGAGAAGGTACACTTAAAAGCTGGAGGCACCGGCACCCATTCCTTGCCGGGGTTGATACTGGTAAGACTGCAGACCTGTCCGACGACATCTTCCGCCCGACCCATCCATGATTTGCCCCTCTTTAGCCTGTCACCCTTTTCTCTGAATACAGCGTCATGCAGAGGGTGCTGCTCATCTGCACTTATTTTTAAGTATGCACGAGCTCTCCAGATCTTGATCCTGTGTTCCATTGTCGGGAAGTCAAGGAGGTATCTCATTGCTACACAGCTGGTGTCTCTCGTGCAGCCCAAAATGATGCGCATGGCTTCGTTTTGTACCTTTTCAAGTCTTCCAATCTGTGTAGGGCTGACAGTGAGGATGGCCAGGGCATACTCGATGCGTGAAAGCACAAGTCCTTGGAACAGAAGTAATAGCAGTCTTTGCTCGATATTGGCAGTCGCCATGACTCTCATTGCTGCCAAACCTTTTCGAGCCTTCGTTATGACATAGTCGACATGATCTTTGAAGGACAGGCTACGATCAAGCCTCACGCCAAGATATGTCATTGACTGGGTTCTACTCAGAATGCTCCCATCCATTATGCAGCTTGAGTGCAGCCAGAGATAGTTGTTGCATCACGGACTCAAGTTTGCGGCAATAGGAGAGATTGAGTGCAGCCAGAGATAGTTGTTGGATCATGGGCTCAAGTTGGTGACGGTAGGACGTTGGCGACGGTAGGAGAGCTTGAGTGCAGACACAGATAGTTGATGGATCATGGACTCAAGTTGACGACGGTAAGAGAGCTTGAGTGCTGACATAGATAGTTGATGGATCATAGACTCAAGTTGGTGACGGTAGGAGAGCTTTAGTGCAGACTTAGATAGTTGATGGATCATGGACTCAAGTTGGTGACGGTAGGAGAGCTTGAGTGCAGACTTAGATAGTTGATGGATTATGGACTCAAGTTAGTGACGGTAGGAGAGCTTGAGTTCATCCAAATATAGTTGTTGCATCATGGACTCAAGTTTGCGGCAATAGGAGAGCTTGAGTGCAGACAGAGATAGTTGATGAATCATGGACTCAAGTTGGCGACGGTAGGAGAGCTTTAGTGCAGACAGAGATAGTTGATGGATCATGGACTCAAGTTGGCGACGGTAGGAGAGCTTGAGTGCAGACTTAGATAGTTGATGGATCATGGACTCAAGTTGGTGACGGTAGGAGAGCTTGAGTTCATCCAAATATAGTTGTTGCATCATGGACTCAAGTTTGTGGCAATAGGAGAGCTTGAGTGCAGACAGAGATTGTTGATGGATCATGGACTCAAGTTGGTGACGGTTAGAGAGCTTGAGTACAGCCAAATATAGTTGTTGCATCATGGACTCAAGTTTGCGGCAATAGGAGAGGCAATTGGGTGCAGACAGAGATAGTCGATGGATCATGGACTCAAGTTGGTGACGGTAGGAGAGCTTGAGTGCAGCCAGAGATAGCTGTTGGCTCATGGACTCAAATTGGTGACGGTAGGAGAGCTTGAGTGCAGCCACATATAGTTGTTGCATTTTGGATTCAAGTTTGCGACAGTAGTAGAGCTTGAGTGCAGACAGATATAGTTGTTGCATCGTGGACTCAAGTTTGCGGCAATAGGAGAGCTTGAGTGCAGACAGAGATAGTTGATGGATCATGGACTCAAGTTGGTGACGGTTAGAGAGCTTGAGTACAGCCAAATATAGTTGTTGCATCATGGACTCAAGTTTGCGGCAATAGGAGAGGCAATTGGGTGCAGACAGAGATAGTCGATGGATCATGGACTCAAGTTGGTGACGGTAGGAGAGCTTGAGTGCAGCCAGAGATAGCTGTTGGCTCATGGACTCAAATTGGTGACGGTAGGAGAGCTTGAGTGCAGCCACATATAGTTGTTGCATTTTGGATTCAAGTTTGCGACAGTAGTAGAGCTTGAGTGCAGACAGATATAGTTGTTGCATCGTGGACTCAAGTTTGCGGCAATAGGAGAGCTTGAGTGCAGCAAGAGATAGTTGTTGGATCATGGACTCAAGTTGGTGACGGTAGGAGAGATTGAGTGCAGCCAAATATAGTTGTTGCATCAAGGACTCAAGTTTGTGGCAATAGGAGAGGCAATTGGGTGCAGATAGAGATAGTCGATGGATCATGCAATCAAGTTGGTGACGGTAGGAGAGCTTGAGTGCAGCCACAGATAGCTGTTGGCTCATGGACTCAAATTGGTGACGGTAGGAGAGCTTGAGTGCAGCCACATATAGTTGTTGCATTTTGGACTCAAGTTTGCGACAGTAGTAGAGCTTGAGTGCAGACAGATATAGTTGTTGCATCGTGGACTCAAGTTTGCGGCAATAGGAGAGCTTGAGTGCAGCAAGAGATAGTTGTTGGATCATGGACTCAAGTTGGTGACGGTAGGAGAGATTGAGTGCAGCCAAATATAGTTGGTGCATCATGGACTCAAGTTTGTGGCAATAGGAGAGGCAATTGGGTGCAGACAGAGATAGTCGATGGATCATGGACTCAAGTTGGTGACGGTAGGAGAGCTTGAGTGCAGCCAGAGATAGTTGTTGGATCATGGACTCAAGTTGGTGACGGTAGGAGAGCTTGAGTGCAGCCAGAGATAGCTGTTGGCTCATGGACTCAAATTAGTGACGGTAGGAGAGCTTGAGTGCAGCCACATATAGTTGTTGCATTTTGGACTCAAGTTTGCGACAGTAGTAGAGCTTGAGTGCAGCAAGAGATAGTTGTTGGATCATTGACTCAAGTTTGTGACGGTAGGAGAGATTGAGTGCAGCCAGAGATAGTTGTCGGATCATGGCTTCAAGTTGGTGACGGTAGGAGATCTTGAGTGCAGTCACAAATAGTTGTTTGGTCATGACCTCATGTTGGTGATAGTAGGAGAACTTGAGTGTAGCCAGAGATAATTGATGGGTCATGGCCTCAAGTTGGCAACGGTAGGAGAGCTTGAGTACCTTGTCCAGAGTGAGGGAATAAGAGTGAAGCGGGGAGTCGCCAAACATAAACATTTGGTTAAGAGCACAAGACATTTTGATTAACTAATACTCAACTGGCACTATCAGACGACTCACACAGGCGAAAATATTAAAGTGGGAATCGGAGCACCTATGAACTTGTCTGGATTGTGAAGTTGATGATTATCATTGATCACTGTTGTTATTAAAAAGAAAAATTGTATACCCAAGTGGAGCATCAAGAGAGCATGCAACCACCCTGAAAAAAGTGAATGTATTTAGGTATTTGCACACTGTAATAACAGCTGATGCAAGATGTGTTCAGGAAGTTAAATGTAGAATAGCTCACGTGAAGGCAGCATTTCACAAGATAAAGAATATTCACTGCAATTTCTCTTTGTCATCCGAGCTAACGAAAAGCGTTTTTAAAAGCTATATTGAGCCATTCCTGATGTATGGATGAGGATACCGGGCAAATAGCAGACAAGTGAGAAATGTTGTGGAGACTGCAGATGTGGTTGTATAGAACAATGATAAGTGTCACGAAATAGACGCCATTTGATTTGGCCTTGTGGTATAAAATATTCGGCCTAATGGTATAAAGGTATAAAATCATCAGACCATGCGGTATAAAGCAGACAACCCTACTATTACCCGACCCGATTTTCTGGAAAATTGTCGCCCTTTGGCTGGTGTTCGAGTTGATTCTAAAAACCGAGGCCGGGTGAACATGATTCACAGGCTGACGGCGCATGGTTGGCGCATGCGCAGTTGATTAGGCCGGGCGGACAAAGACGGCAGTTGTTGGCTGTCAGTGCTCGTGAACAGACGCCTTTTTTGCACAGTATGTTTCATTATGGAGAGCTGGGGAGACCGATGTCTCAAGGATGTTGAAGAAACCCGACGTTCAGTCCTGCTGAATTACAGCTGCTCCAGTATGACACGGTGTTCGGCCATCTGAAGGTATGTGTACCCTTTAGTTTATTTAACTTTGGTACTCGGTGACCCGATAGCGCTAGGCAGTATGTACTAACCGCGGCGCGGGAAAGTGGGGCACGTATGAACATACAACTGGGGTTGCCTGAAGACAAAACCTGTTGAAAGCGCTTATTTGCTAGCAGTGTAATCCAGGGATATTTATTGTGTTAGCGGCGCCGGGTTTATTAACAGCCACTGTAGGTTGGGTTAAGTGGTTTCAGGACAATTTAATTTTAATTTGAATTTGAATTCACACATGAACCAGCTTCCTGAAACTGAACGTCGTCGAGGCGGAATGACGTCACGAGGAGGAAACCAGAAGTGGCGCAGGACGCCTCCTATGCTAGGGCATGTGCGGTCTCGATCGACGCAGCTCGGCGAGGCAGGCGAATGTAGTGCGTAGATCGGTAGAATTATCGGAAGTCGTTTCCAGGTCGAGACTTGAGTCGAAAGTCTTTGTCACCGGGTGGGGCGACCACTGGCTTTTCTTCTTTGCTTTCCTCACATCTGTTGTATAGATAGTGTCCCTCAATGGAATGCCAGCTTAATATATAGTGGATTCCGGAGAAGGTGGACAATGTGTGAGAATTTACCGAAAGGACAGGGCTGTTCTATAAGGGCATTGGCACCGTTCTAAATGCTCTGGCCCTTGATGAGGGAGAGAGGGGAGAACGGGATGTGGATCTCTGCTACATGGAGAATGACTGAGACCATGTATATACTATTGGATGTGGATGTTGTACCTGAGGCACGGTACTATATCTGCACTGGCTGGTAATAGGGGCGTGAACCAGGGAGATTGACGTGACCCAGGAGGGGGGTCCAGATGCTCATCACCGGCCCTACTTCAGGCCATTCTGCCTACCATTACTAATGATTCACTAACCCTATATGTCATGTAGAAGTTTTGCAGGGTAGGCCGACACCTCATTGACGAGTGACCTGCAGCCTTGGCCCAAGCTATACTCCAGTCCGGGGAAGATGAAGCATGACACTTAGCAGCCTGCCAGGTCCTAGATCCAGTTCCTCTCCGGCACCTGTGAGCAGCATATGTAAGGACCAGGATTCTCATGGGAAGTGTCTATATGACTAAGGAAGGAGGTGAGAGTGAGCTCGCTTAAGGTAAGCTTGGTTCCAGATACTTTCACTGGGTGTTGTCTTCCACAGGTTCTACCTTCTTGAGTGAAGCCTTATCAGTTGGTGACGGGTCCAGTGATTGGGACCGGGCAAGTGAGAGTAGCGGACCAAGAACTCCAATATGAATCCTACAGTGTACTTGTCACAAGTGTTTACTACACTGGAGGTTAAGTCCTGCTAACCCTTGACCATCGTCATTACAAAGTATGTTCACTATGTCCACGCTATCTGCTGACCGACTACACTCACGGCAAGTAATTATGTGGAGTGATTATGCCTTGTATCACAACTATCGACAGATCCGCCACCAGCTAGAACCAGATTATCTTGACTTTGTGTGCCAGGCCATTTTGGCCTATGAATCCGCTGGAGTCTAGAGACTGTATCTCCAGCACCAATATCCCACATCATCACCTGAAGGTTGCTCTCATATTTCTGACACTCTCTTGGACTCTGTCTCATCTCATCTCATCATGTTCCTCTTGTACCTTGCGGTGTCGTAGTGAAGTATAAACTTCGCGAGAGTGCCCGATTATGGGCTTCGTATATCGACATTCCCATGGATTCTGCTATTCCCTCCGTCCAACGTTTACGTGGTTGGCCTCTTTCTCTGTTTCCATCTGGTCTGTACATCATTGCTTGTTGTGGCATGCTGTTGACTGGTAACCTGCTTGCATGGTCAAACCATGTGACTTGCTGCTTTCTAATAAAATCTAGTGCTGCTTTAACCCCCACTTTAGTCCTGATTTCTTCATTTCTGATCATATCTCTTCTTTATACGTTCAGTATTTTCTCAGAAATCTCATTTCTGTTGTTGTGATTTTTTCTTTTCTCTTTTTCTGTCATTGTCCAGGTTTGGCATTGGTAGCATTTTCACTCTGTAAGAGAGGGAAACTACGTGTTTCATATTGTGGCCACCCGACAAGACCTTGAACATTTCGTCATCTGTGGGGAACACCCATTCGGATCATCACGGAATAGGTTTCCGGAACTAGTCCGGTAAGACCGACCATTATCCATCCATCTGTGGGAAGACGAGAGCTTGATGGAAGACTGCCTACATCCGGTGAGATCTAGTAGCAAGATGACCTTAGCGTCTACTTGAAGCCTTTCCGGTGATGACAGCTCCATCCTTAAGCTACTCCCAGGTTTGCTGTCGGTTAATAGGCCTATCTCATCATCATCATCCTCACCATCATCACCCTCATTTGTACAATACACACTTCTGTTACCATATAGATGCCAGAGTTGAGTGTTGAGTCATGCAGTCAGGACGAGGTGTGAGAGGGTAGTATCCCTTGGTTAATTGAACAGTGAGATAGGTATTCAGAGACCGGTGGGGTAAAGTAGACTGAGGTTACCTAGTCCCAGGCAGATCACCTCCCGTTAGTAAGGTGTGGCATCAGTTTCCCCTCACCCCAGGGCGTGTTGCTACAATGAGCACACTGTGGACGGATAGAAAGTGCATTGAATATATCCTGAAAGAAGTTAACTCACAAACGAAAATTGGTTGCTCACATCAGAAGGAGAGGGTCCACATTCTTTTTTGTATATCACGAGAAGAGGAATGCTGGAGTATGTCGTCACTACAGGAAAGTTGGAGGGAAAGAAAGGCGGGGAGAGACCAAGAGAGAAAATGAGAAAATGCAGGACAGTTTGATATCATTGCATGGAGGAACATCAAAATCAATAATGTCTGGCAGCACATGAGATAGAGGGATATGGACAGACATTATCCCAACGCCATACGGCATGGACAATAAGAAGAAGAACATATGGGAGAAGATCCTCGTACACGTCTTGGAGTGTATTGGCTCTGTGGTACGTACTGTCATATACATCAGCCTGTGCCCTGCCGACTGTCGTAGGTATTCATGTCGGCCGTGGGTGATCTGGATCAACTCTTCTAATGGTCCTCCACGCCACTGTCTCAATCCATCTAGCATCATTTCTCTCCTTAGCGGTCTGGCTCAACTCTACTGATGGTATTCCTCTAAGCCAACGTCTCAGTCCACCCAGTCTCAATTCTCTTGGTCTGTCTTTGCCCATCCTATTGCAGATCTTTCCTGTCGCCTTTATAGTTTATAATGTTTCTCTTGTCATTAAATGACCAAAGAATGCCGTTAGTCTCTTTCTAATCATTATATATAACGTTCTAATTACATTAGCCTTTTACAGGCAATAGATTAATTTGGCAGTACAACGAATTCACAACACTCGAAGTCAGAAACCACATCTTCTTAGTTGTCTAATGTGTTAATTCGCTTTCCACGAAGCTCTATTATTTAGCAAATCAATCAATCAATCAGGTGCCGTCTCCACAATGAAGGTTGGCTGCAATGGATCCCCAACACTGTCTGTCTCTTGCCTTGACTGTATATTTTGTCAGGCTGATGTTCGTCCATCTCTTGATGTTATCCTCCCACTTGTATCGTTGTCTACCTCTTGATGCCTGCCCTCAACCTTGCCTTCCAATATGGTTTTAATAAGAGTATCATGTCTTTTAACGTGGCCAAAATATTTCACTTGCCTCCTCTTTATTTCTTTCATCAACTCTCTCTCTCTCTCTCTCATTACCAGTTTTTCTAGGACCTCTGCATTTGATTGTTTTTGTTTCCATGAAATACGACTTATTCGTCTGTATATCCACATCTCCAGGGCTTCTATGCGACTTTCTAGTTGCTTGTTCAATGTCCAGGCTTCCGAGCCATACAGTAGCGTTGAATATACGTAGCATTTGACAATTCTCATTTTTAATGCGTTATTAATCTCTCTAGATGTTAATACTGATTTCATGCCATTGAAAGCATTTTTGGCCATTCCTATTCTCTTTTTGATTTCCATTTCACTTCTGCCATCATCTGTTATTATATGTCCAAGATAAGAGAAACGTGTTACTTGTTCTAGTATCTGCCCGTTTACTGTGATGTTCATTGATGACCTTTCCTTTTCACTGCTAATTATCATAGTTTTTGTATTTTTGGATGTTAATATCTAAGCCACATTCTGCACTGTGCCTGTTTACTTCTTCCACTAGGTCTTGCAACTCTTGCTCACTTTCTGCTAGTAACACGGTATCGTCAGCATATCTAAGATTGTTTATGATTCTTCCATTGATGCTGAGTCCAGGCATGTCAGCTTGTTTAAAAATTCTTTCTGTGTATAGGTTGAAGAGGCTTGGGGACAGTACACATCCCTGCCATACTCCTCTTTTTATCTCTATAGGTGACGAATAGTTATTACCGCATCTAATAGACGCCACTTGTTCCCAGTACAAGTTACTAATAAGTCCGATGTCCTTTCCGTCTACTCCTATATCTTGAAGGCACGAAATTAGTCGTTCATGTTGTACTCTATCAAAAGCTTTCTTGTAGTCTATAAAACAAACATATATACCCTTTTGAACTTCTATATATGTTTCAATTAACATCCTCAAACAGATAATCGCTTCTCTGGTGCCGCTGTTGTTGCGGAACCCACATTGTTCTTCAGCTACTTCCTCACCTATTTTATGTTGAATTCTTTCTTGTATGCCCTTGAGTAGTATCTTAGTTATGTCATTAAGCTAATAGTTCTGTAATCCTCACAATCAACAGCTCTTGGCTTCTTCTGTAGTGTGATGAAAATCGATGTTTCAAGTCCTTGGGGATGTACCCAGTACTACATATATCTTTACATAATTCAATGATAGTTTCAATGCCAAAGCTGGATAAGGATTTTTTCATCTCTGTTGTTATCTTGTCAGGACCTGCAGCCTTTCCTTCTTTCATCTTTTTAATAGCCTTTTCTACTTCAGCCGTTAAAGTTTTTGGTCCATCTTGAGTATTATATAATGTTGGTCTATTGACCCTGTTGCCCCAGAATAAATCTTCTGTGTACTCTGTCCATCTTTTTATTATGTCAGTGTTATTAATTATAATTTCTCAATTTTTTCCCTCTGATACAACCGTTTCCTGTTATATTACTTTTCTTCTTTGTAAATCTTGTTAATGTTCATGTAATTCTTTCGAGTTGTGTTTTATTTCCAGATCCTCCATTTCTTTGCAATGTTTCTGCAGCCACTCTTCTTTGGCAACTCAGCACATGTGACGTATTTCTGTATTTATTACTATATACTCTAGAGTGTTGTTTGCTTTCTTTCTTTGAGTCATTTTACTCAATATTTCATCGGTTATCCATCATTGTTTTTTCTCATTAATTTTCACTGCCAAGGTGGTATTTTTCTCCCCCGATGGTGTTTCCACCTTGTCGTGGTGAGGGAGCTTGAGTTTCTCAATGACCCTGAGAGCTATGCCGGCTGTAGCGTAGCTACCAGCAGCGCCTCCCAAGCCGGACAGGTCAAAGGGTAGAGAACAGACAAAGAGAAATACCCTGGTTCTCCAGGTTGGGGGTTGAAGCGTGGGGTTAACATCCCCACCTTTGTAAAAACTATTTTGTTACGAAACAGATACATAAGCCTCGAATTCGGACTGACTTATTTGGACAACGACTTCGAAACGTTAAAGGACTCTTGGGATTTGGAAAGTGGAATGTACGGACACTATATCGAGCTGAAGCGGCTGAAGAACTAACCCCGGAGCTGGTTGAATATCAAATGGATATAACAGCAATTCAAGAAATAAGGTGGCCAGGAGAGGGTACTTTAGAGCAAAATGGAATGATTGTAATATATGGAGGAAACACCGAAAATTAACATGAATTAGGAACAGGTTTTGTCATCAAAAAAGAATTATGGGGGAACGTTCTAAACTTTAAAGCTGTTAATGACAGAATTAGTAAATTACGAATAAAAGGTAAATCGAAAAATATAACGATGATTAATGTACATGCACCTACTGAAGATGACGTTAAAGAAGATTTTTATAATGATTTGGAAGATGTTATAGAAGAAACCCCCAAAACAGGACATCCTGATTGTGCTGGGAGACTTCAATGCAAAAATAGGTAGAGAGCAAACTCATAAAAAAGTGGCCGGTATGGAAAGCCTACATACAAATTCAAATGATAATGGATGGAGAGTCATCAACCTGGCAGAAGCTAAAAGACTGCAGATTAGCAGTCCCAGACTACAAAGAAAGGATATACACATGTAGCATAATGTCTTCAGACGTTCGCATCCCCAGTCCATTTACATTTCTCAATACTTAGAAGTTAACCACAGTAAGCCGTATTGATACCCTAACTAAAAATAGAATCGTAGATTCTAGATCGAGAGAGGGTAGATGAATGGTGGGGTCTCAATTTGATTGGGTAACCCTTGGGCTGGTAACGCTCCTTAATACATAATTAGCCCGCCAGTCGAAGCCTTGATTCCATCCCGTAAGGACATGTTCAAGATGCAGTGGTAAAATTTGCCCAAAAGCATTCTTTAAGATGTGGTCCTCTGCACATCAGGTACCTAAATCATTTAATATGTTATGTGTAAACCTGATGAAGTGAGAGAGAGAGACGAATGGCCGAGTATTTTCTTGAGAAAATGTGAAAGAAGACAGGACTTCGGTACAGTGACTCTAAAACTGCCGCTCAAAACCTGTCATGTCTACCGCAGTGAAACATTCTTACCATGTCTATTGTCTGTCTGATTTGATGATTTGCATATGCTTATGACTGTAAACCACGCTCAATGCATATGGCAAAACCTTTGTGCGCTCTGAACATTCGTTGAGTGCCTGTCATGACCATTCTTAACCAAACTGTACATCGCTCTTGAGAGTTACCTTTGGCAGTTATGTTTCAGAATGTGTGATGCTATATACTGCATGTAATTTCTCCCTTATAATGGCTGAGAATGTTTGAATGAATGAGATGGTAATTATATAATTAACTTCTCATATTTGTAAAAGTAAAGACACTTATCAAATCCATGTTTGCAGGACTGCATTGCACTGTAGAAATTAACCTACAGTGTTTGTCAGCTGAATACATGGGAAGGCTCATGCTATTTGTCAGGGAAAATTCATGTTTTCTTTCATTATGTGTATTCCACATGTGAAGGCAATTCTAGTGCATGATTTCTGCCATACAATGCCTACTTCTTGATGCTTAATCACACTGTCTGTTCTCATGGTACACCGGTCCCTGTGATCTACTTATTGTGAGAATTTACAAGATAATTGTGTGAAGCTGCCTCTGATTGGGAGTATGTGCCTATGACTTCACGGTTTTGGGGATGAACCTGAAGAAAGGATATCACCCCAAACCCCCAAATAAAATTGCACTTCATCATCAGTGAGAGGCGGGTGTTCGAATATCACACTCCCCCTGCCCCTCCCATTCCTCTCTGAATCTGTGATAGTACTGTATAACTATGACTATGTTAAACAGATGTAAAACACATGTTGCGCCTTTGTTTATTAACAGAGAATGAGGAAGATGGAGGAGGCCCCTTTCAATTACCAGGACAACTCCAGGGAAGTCCTGAGCTCTAGCTTCAACTCCAGCTGAAAAGTCAGACTTCAAAAAGACCAAAATGAACAACAGGTTGCAAGGATTGAGCCTGAATCCACTAATTCTGGCCTATACAGATGGCACTGAAGAAAAGTCTTTCTTAAAAGCCTAAGACAGGGATACTCTCCAATTTTGTAAAAAGCTTCAGGCTATATCTTCAAGATAAATTCAGGAAGAAACCTTAAGAGGAGAGATCACCTGGTCTTCAGCATGTCACTACTGGCTAAGAGTGGACATTAACGGTGCACTTGGAGCTGACCCTATCACAGCTTAATATAAATAATGGCTGAAAGCTGAAGGAGCAGAAGTTCATTTATAGAGCAAATTCTCAAAATGGATTGGTGTTAAGTTGGTGTGGTGATTCAGTTCCATCAGAAATCTTAGGAGTGATAGACTGTGAAGAAAGACAGCTGGGACATATTGTTTCTTTTTAGATCTTCCTCCACTGGAAAAGTAAAAGAACAGTCTTAAGTGTCAACTTCATGAACAGTCAAAATTAGGTGAGATAGACAGAAAGAAGAATGCTAGGACATATTGTTTCTTTTTAGATCTTCCTCTACTGGAAAAGTAAAAGAACAGTCCTAAGTGTCAACTTCATGAACTCACCAGTGAAAAGATAGAGCTTTAAAATTTCTTTCAAGATTGTGACAGCAGGGAATAGCCTGAATTGGAAAACCATCATGGGGAGAACTGTAACCTGAGCTGTCCAACACCATCATAGGTGCTAAAAGGATTAAACAGACCAGTGGAGCAGAACGTCCCTATGCTTGCCCCAATTTATGGCTTATCGTGTGTTTCCCTCATTAACAGTCGAAGAAAGGATTTAAGTCTAAAGTGTGGTGTAGGATAACTTATGGAGTAGAGAAGTGAAGGAGGAGGGTTATTTAGATTAATGTCTCGGTGGGATTTGGGTGTTGTATTTAGGTTCATAATTATGTCAATATATTACATATTAACTAAGAATTTAAAGTGTGATGATTGACTATATGAAGCCTGAGTCTTCACCTGGTCCAGAAACATTAATAAATGATTAGTAGTAAGAAAACAGTTTTTGAGATATATGTCCCTGTGGTTGTCTTGTCCAACTGGTGTCAAGCATCTTCATGGTGACTGTTACTCTACTGTTGTGGTTGGTTACAGAGATTGTGAAAGTTCTGTGTGGTTGTTGTCAAGATCTTCTCATGTTGTCTTGTTCAACCAGTGTAAAATACAGTTGTTGTTGTTATGTTCAATACAATGGTACAATTGTCAATGTGATCATTTGTCCAAGTGTCTTGTGTCACTTGAAATAATATTAAAGAGATCAAACATGAGGTTGGCGACCAGAGCACAGTCAGCTGGAAGATGAGAGAACTGCTTTCATTGGTTACTGTGGCTAACTGCCAAGATCTCTAAATATGGCCTAGAAGAGAAATCTATATCTAAATCCATAAATAATTCTGTGTAGAACTTAACTTAGGTCTAATTTCTCACAGTGGGGGTACTCGATGAGCCAAAATTCTGAATGGTTTCTCTACAAGGGTTATGCGAGAATAAATATCAATAGCTCTAGACAACACTTGCTGTTACTAACCTGTATCTTTTATAGAGAGATATACTTTATAGAACTTCACTCATTGGAACTTCTATAATTCTCTATAAACCCACAAAAAAACCTCACAACACAAACAAACTTTGAAATCATATGACAAGAGAACCTATAATCAAATAGATCACATTTTAATTAACAACAGAAATGCATCAAACATACAACAAGTCAGAAGTTATGGAGGAGCTGAGTGCCACAGTGACCACTTCATCATTGGAGCAACATTTAAAATAAAACTTAAGAGAGATTTCTATACTAAATTTCAAAGATTACACCCAACATACAACAGAGAAAAACTACAAGAAATTACAGTAAAAGAGAAATTTACATATGAAATAAAATGTAAACTTGAAACTCTGCAAAACCCATTGGAGGAAAGCGTTGACCAAACATAGTTGAACATCAAGAATACAATTCAATTTACCGCAGAAGAATGTCTCGGTGTGTTAACCACGCATAGAAAGAACACATGGTTCAATCAAAAATGTGAAGAATCAGTCATTAGAAAAAAGAATGCGAGACGTTTATGGTTAAACGAAATCAACAACATATAGAAATGAATGTAAAGAGGCTACAAAAATAGTTCGACAGCAGAAACGAGAATATCGAAGATATGGAAACTAATCACCAGAAAAACGAATCCAGAAAGTTTTTTTAAAGAACTGAAGTCAATGAAACGAGGGCACCAACACAACACATATGGTTTAAAAGACAAAAATGAGAATATTATAAATACCAATGAGGAAATGTACAACACATGGAAAGAATATTTTGTTGAATTACTAAATTGTGAAGCTCCAAGTAACACTTTCCCACAGGAAGAGTTTCTAACGTGTGAACCACAAATTGAAGAACCTGCATTTGAAGAAATCCTATATGTAATCACACGACTTAAAAACAATAAGGCAACAGGGGCTGATGTAATTGCTGCTGAATTTATAAAGACAGGTGGCCATGCATTACATCTAAAGCTATATGAACTAATAATAAAAATCTGGAGGACAGAAGAATTACCCCATGACTGGAAAGAGTCATTATTGATACATATCTTTAAGAAAGGAGACAAGTTCCAATGTGAAAATTATAGAGGAATATCACTACAGTATTAATTGCAGACAATGCGCAGGACCTGCAACAATTGTAGATGCGGTTGTTGTACACAGTGAGCAACTGGGGTTAGAATTAAATTGTAAAAAGACTCAGGTTACGGTCGTCTGTAGGAAGGAAGAAGTGCCACAATGTAATATACAAGTAAATGGAAATATTCTTAAACAAGTGAATCGGTACAATTATCTTGGAACAGTTATAACATCTGATGGGAGATGCCTTGAAGAGATTAGAACAAGAATCGTCATGGCGAAAGTAGCATTTAGCAAGATGAAAAACATTCTGACCAATAAAAAGTTGTCAATTGAAACGAGAAAAAGAGTGTTGAGGGGATACATAGAGCCTGTTCTTTTGTATGGATGTGAAACTTGGACAATGAGCAGTCAAGCTGAAAAACATCTGATGGCTGCAGAAATGTGGTTTCTGAGGAAAATGCAAAGAATACCATGGACAGACAGAAAAACCAATGACCAAGTACTACAGGAAACAAATGAACATCGTAAACTGATTAAAGAAATTAGACGTAGACAGTCAAATTTTTTTGGACATGTTATGAGAAGAAATGGATTGGAGAACTTAGTGACAACTGGCAAGATCGAGGGGAACAGACCAAGAGGAAGACCGAGAGGAAAATACCTGGATGGCTTGGCCACATGGCATGGAAGAGACAGGAACACTGAGCTGATCCACGACACTGGTGATCGAGTGAAATGGCGAGTCATGACCGCCCACGCTTTCCGGCATGGCACATGATTGATTGATTGATTGATCACTACTGTCCACAAGCTATAAGATACTATCCGCAGTATTACTAAATAGACTAAAACCATATTTAGAAGACATATTAGGTGACTACCAGGCGGGTTTCAGACAAAACAGATCAACAATAGATCAGATATTTATCTTACGACAAATAACCGAGAAAAATTGGGAATATAAAAGAGATCTCCATAACATTTTTGTGGATTAAAAAAAATCTTATGATAGTGTACATAGAAATAGTCTATGGAATGCTATGCAGGAATTTGGAATACCAAGGAAGTTAATCAACATGACCAGACTATGCATGGAAGATACTTATAATATAGTAACATATAAAGGCAGGAAATCAGACCCCTTCCAAATAACATCTGGCTTGAAACAAGGTGATGAACTATCGCTGCTACTCTTCAATCTGGCTCTAGAGAAAGTTGTAAGGAAGATAAAGGAGAAATGTGATATTGGAGAAACATCCAAGCTGCTTGGTTATGCAGATGATATAGATATTATAGGGGAAAATGAACAAAAGACATTGGAAATATTGACTCACTTAAAGGAAAAAGCCCAACAGATGGGGCTGGTTATCAACCAAGATAAGACAGAATATATGGTAATTTCAAGAGAAGGAATGGCTAAAAACTCTGGCCACATACAAGTAGATAATATGACCATTAAAAGAACGGAAACATACAAATACCTGGGTACAATCTTCAACTGCTCCAACATCATAAGGGAAGAAATACAAGCTAGAATCAACTCTGGAAATAAGATATACTATGCACTACAACATCTACTAACATCAAAGGCGCTATCTCGTAACACCAAAATCACAATATACAAAACACTGATCAGACCAGTTGTGCTGTATGGCTCTGAAACCTGGAGTACAACGAAAGGAGACGAAGCCTTGTTACAAACCTTTGAGAACAAAATTTTAAGACGCATCTTTGGACCCATTAGGGATACACAAAGTGGAGAGTGGAAAAGAAGAAGTAACAAAGACATTTATGATTTGTTTAAGTCCCCGCTAATCACTGGTATCATGAAGGCTAATAGACTACAATGGCTGGGGCATATAGAAAGAATGGAAGATAATAGGGAAACAAAACTCGCTTACACTCAGGAAATAAATGACCGTAGACCCCGAGGTAGACCAAGAAGGCGGTGGAGAGATAATATACATACAGACCTACAAGCACTTGGAATCAACGACTGGCAAGAGAAGGTCCACCAGAGAGACAAATGGAGACAGATTGTATTTGCAGCAAAGAACCTCAATGGCTCGGAACGCTGAAGAAGAAGAAGAATATATATATATATATATATATATATATATATATATATATATATATATATATATATATATATATATATATACAGACCTACAAGCACTTGGAATCAACGACTGGCAAGAGAAGGTCAACCAGAGAGACGAATGGAGACGGATTGTATCTGCAGCAAAAACCTCAGTGGCTCGGAACTCTGAAGAAGAAGAAGAAGAAGAAGAGGAAGAAGAAGAAGAAGAAGGTGGTATTTGCAGTCAGAATACTGGTTTTTATACTTTCCCATTTTGTATTAATTTTATCCTCTGGATTTTCAAGTCGATATTGTTCCATACTTTCAATGTTTAGTCCATCATATCTATTTTTGACTTCAACTAGGTATAGTTGTCTTATTTTTCGTTGTTTCAATGCCGATATATCTACTTGAGGTGTCTTCGATTTCCTTATTCCTGGGTTTTAGAGTTTTATTTGTAATTTTAATACTACAGGATTATGGTCATAGTTGATATCAGCACCAGGGTATGTATTGGTATTTTTAACATTGTTTTTAAATCTATTTCTAATCATAATGTAGTCAATTTGGTTTCTTGTTCTATCTCCAGGACTTTTCCATGTATACAATTTCCTAAGGTTATGTTGAAAGAATGTGTTGCAAACGATAAGATTGTTTTCTTCACAGAACAGTATCAGCCGGTCTCCTCTGTCGTGTCTCTTTCCCACACCATATTGCCCTCCTATATGCTCATATTTATTATTAGCAACACAGGTTCTATATAACATTTCAGTACTTCCTGTCATCACCTTACACGGTTGACCAGTCTATGAACATCAAGTCTAACGGGGTCAGGCTAGACTAGAGCACTATGCGGGAAGACAAACAATAGTCAGCCAACACAAAACTGTTGTCAGTTGCTACACGCTGAGAGAGCTCTGAGGAGAGAATTTGAGCACTTATGGGCTACTACGGGAGGGGGGGGGGGTTCAAATGAAAGCCTTAAAAATGTGATAGAAATTACAATAACCATGCCATTGTCTTGCAACCTGTCAATACTGTTGTTAAGGTTGTCAAGAGTGTTAAGCAAGTGACATCATGGTGCAGATGAATACGGTGACATCTTAAGAAAATGTTGAAGATGGCCTCCCCATTGTTGAAATGCACCAAAGAGGCGCAGCGATCTCTTATCCGTTTTGTTTTTGTTTGGTTTTTTTTTTTATCAGTGAAGGGATGAATAGACTATTCAACCATGTTTGTGTAGAACAACAGACACCACGATACAGGGGAAACGCCATAATTATCCCACTGATTTATTTGGTTGTTTCGGGATTTGAGATTTAAATATTGAGCACAACCCACTACTGGCAACGCTGATCGTATTCTGGTTTGAACCTAAGGCCTATCCACGTCAATGTAGAAGCACTAGACTCGAGTTTCGCTCTCGTTTGAGCTCGTCAGTAGTGCATATCCTTGACCGGATCCGGAAACAAACCCCGGATCACTGGCGTGTGAAGCGGGTGTGTAACCACGCGGCACACGCTGGACACGGCCAAATTATCATAACAGAATATTACAACGTCACCCATCGTAGGCTGTAGCTCAAGATTTGCCCTGTCGCCGCGACTGACGTCCGTTAATCGATGTGGACCCGAACGATCAGGTCTTCTCACTGGCAAGGCACACCAAGCCGCCTAAATAATAATTATCCCAATTTGGAAAAACAAAGGCAGCAAAAGAGATTGCACACAATACAGAGGCATTTAACTGTTGAGTAATACTGGAAAATACTTATCAAAATTCTAGAGAAAAGATTCTAAGCGAAATACAACTTGGATTTAGGAAAAACAAAGGATGCACAGACGCCTTTTTGCTCTTAGACAACTTATAGAAAAATCAATTGAATTCAATGAAACACTCTACTTAGCCTTTGTCGACCAAGAAAAGGCATTTGATAGAGTAGATAGAAACAAGCTGTGGGAAATCCTTAAACAATATGGAGTGAGTACATATCTAACAAACCTATGTAGAAGCTTATATAACAACAGTGAATGCATAGTGAGAGCAACTGGAGGACACTCAGAACCCTTCACCATAAGATCTGGAGTACGACAAGGTTGTGCCCTGTTCCCTCTCTTGTTCATAACATATATAGACAACATATGTAAAACTCCAGCCAAACAGAGACCGCAAGAATACCGCATGACGAGAACACAGAAGAAGAACCATCTGCAAATCTAACCATTAGAGAACTCCTGTTTGCGGACGACCAAGCACTAATAGCAAAATCAGAAGCCGAATTATAAGACCACATGAATAGTCTAAACGAATTGTGTAGGGAACATAACATGAAAATTAGCACAAGCAAAACAGAGGTAATGACTATAACTAAAGAAGAAAAAAAAAACAACAATTCACCTAAACGAACATCCCTTGAAACAAGTAAAGAGCTTCAAGTACCTAGGAAGTATCATATCATCAAATGGCAGATCAGAAGACAAGATTGAAAATAGACGCAATAAGGCAAACCAACCCATTGGACAAATGACACCAATACTAAAGAACAAACATGTATCAATAACTACTAAGAAAGCACTTTACAGCACTATCTTCTTACCAACTCTATGCAACCAATGCCAAACCTGAACAATGACAGAAAAAGAGAAAAGAAAAATCACAATAACAGAAATGAGATTCCTGAGAAGAATACTCAACGTATCAAGAAGAATAAGATCAGAAATGAAGAAATCAGGACTAAAGTGGGGGTTAGAGAAGCACTAGATTTTGTTATAAAGCAGCAAGTCAAATAGTTTGGCCATGCAAATAGGTTACCATTCGACTGCAAACCAGAACAAGCAATGATGTACAGACCAGATGGAAACAGAGGAAGCGGCCGACCACGTAAACGTTGGACGGAGGGAATAGCAGAGTCCATGGGAATATCGATATATGAAGCTCATAATCGGGCACTCTCACGATGTTTATACTTCACCTTCACTTCAAGGTACAAGAGGAACATGATGAGATGAGATGAGATGTGGTGAAACCTATAGAAATTCATCGGCATGTCAGTCCAGCAAGTGTATGAGAGGAGTATAAAGTTTCAAAACGGCGTGACTTCAGTGACAAACTGGTCACAAACGGGTCAGCCACACCGAGTAGTGACCCCAGAGTCGATTTTTCTACAGTAATCCAAGCACTGTATCGACGCTGGAGGACTTGCATTGATGTGATGACTACATCGAAAAATTATACATTTGTTCTTTACTTTTTCCGAATATATTCACACGCACGCAAGCACGCACGCTCGCACGCACGCGCGCGCGCGCACACACACACACACACACGAAACATTTAAGCGTTTCATTTGAAGCCCCCTTGTAGTTGGATGTGCAATGAGGATGATCTGTTGACTAACTTACGTTTTCAAAATGACGGCGTTCAGTTGTGTATGAGACCGCGAGCCATGAATTTGATAAAGTGTGTCCTGTATCCGCGCCACTAAGCTTTAATTCGTGCCCAGTGCATTATACTGTGAGTACGCTTTGATGTTGCCGAGGTGATGCTTTTCTTGTGTGTGTTGTTGGTATGACAAGCTGGCTGACAAAGGTTGTGATTGCCTCGGGCGCGTTCAGCTCACTTTAATTTACAATGGCTGTCTAGATTTCTTTCAAGTGCGATGGAGTGCGTGCACCATTCACAAAACCTCCTTGATAAATCGAACGGCGTACTTGCTTTTGTAGACATGCTGCGTGGCATTATGACCATGTCTATCCACAGCCCATTGTCTCTTGTGCTGCTAGTCATTGTTGATACTGATGTTCCTCTATGCCGTGATGTCAAACTGTCCAGCATCTTCTCTAAAGTCGTGAGTGGCACCTTGCAGTCTTGACAGACTAAAGTATGTGAGTTGGAATTTGGCCAAAATTCTATCGCCACTTGATCGTTGAGGCGAGGTCTCGGAGGTTTGACGCTGAACCGCCAGCGTCTGCAGCCTACTTTGTCCCATACGTACAGGTTATCAATTCCTCTGGAATAAACAAGGCAAGGCCGAGAGAGGGAACATGCTGCTTGGGCATCGCATGTTCTCTGAAGCTCTGCCCAGGCATTGTGATGGAATGTTGGCCAAATTCCGACTCACATACTCTAAGTCGTGAAGAAATAAATAAACCATGCTATTCTAGGCCCCTTGATAGAAGGTAGTTTGGTGTGGCATTGCTGTCCTTCTTGGTCGTGATCATACTAGTCGGTGACCGTAGCTTGTGTTTCTAGACAGAAATCCTCTTCCTACCGTCATGAAACGTGAGACCATAACCAACAACTGCTTGTCGGCTGCCCCTCAGCTCTTTATACCAGCGGCTCCCATGTTTTCACGTGAACATGATAGGGGATTGGGGGATAAACGAGTAATCCACCTTGCCCAATGATGCACCGTTGGCTATTACACAGCACCGTTGATAGGGGATACTCTTAACTGGCCACGCAACAGCGTGTATTAGTAATGACGACTATCACTCTAAACCAGGGGTCACTAAACTACGGCCCGCGGGCCGGATCCGGCCCGTGACATCATTTCATCCGGCCCGCCAAGTGTAATCGAACTTGCTTGATATAACGTATGGAAACCGAAAGGTTCTAATACATTTAAATGTAAATATTGTGTCACACGTGCAGAGACCTCCTGGCTGCTAAATGTCTTAAATTTTCTATTTTCAATTATAAATTACTGTATCTAGATTTTCTTGTTTATTGTAATGTTTGCTTATTTCGCGTTTCCATGGCCCCCAAAAAAAGATGCCCCCCCCCCCCACACACACACACACACACAAACTCATACACACATACACACATATTCAAAGTTTTCTGGAAAGTTACGCTCTGAGAAATATGAAGCCATGAAACGTGGTTTAGAAACAAAAAGAGATCTCTTCACGAGAATGTTTGCTGAAAATGAATCTGTCACTTGTACAAGTTACAAATTAGTGCATAAGATGGCAGAACGAGGAAAACCGTTTACTGATGGCTGTCAGAGTCTTGCGTAGAGCAAGAAATGTGGCTCGTATCTTGACAAGTGTGATACTAAATATGATTATCAAATAACGCGACGCGAATACCCGATGATATACTTCGCACTCTTTATTCGCGCACTGCACACATCAGAAACAATACAGGCTTCGCGCAATCACAATTCACAATATCAAATAGATCATAAATACAAGCAATCAATACATCAATATAATAATACATCAATGCACTCCACTTACAAGTCAAACACACAGGCGTTCCATCTCCAACGGTCATACAGGCTAGCTATCAATACATGCACAAACTCTCAGGCCGCAATCACACGTCTGTCCAGTACGGCGCCCAAGCCCAGTCTAACTGGCCTTTTAGCACACGCCTCAGTTGTGCTCGAGTCAGCTTTCGTGACCCCCAATGTTCACGCTGTGTTCCAACTGACCCCCGACTGCTTAGCATCGCTCAGTGTTGATTGCCTGGCGTTGTCGACGACGCCGCGTTATAACTGTAGTGTTTATCATAGTTCAGCGTTGCATTGTCGGGCGTTGGTACAGACAACGCGTTGTAACTCCGGGTGAGACTCTGACATTCTCCCCCCCCCCCTTTTCTCATGAAAGGTATTCCTTTCATGTACTCTATATAGCTGTTCTTTATCTTGTCAGAATCGAACTTTGCACTTCATCTGACGTAAATCTTTGGTTTTTCTTAATATGTACAGGTGATTAGTAAACAATATGCATACAATCTCCATGCCTACCCATCAAGCATACTTGTCAAGTATAATCAATTCCATGGATTTTACCTCGCTGAGACACAGCCAGTCCGGTAGGTTACGGCTAACTTGCCCCTACCTCTCAACCAAAAACAAAAATTTCAAATAATCAGGTCCGCCTGTGAGTATCTACCAATAAGATAACTCCGACATTGGACATCTACCCTTATCTCATAGAATATCCAATGAAGGTCTTCAGTTTTGGCAAGTTTCTCCATACACAAAAGACGTCACATTGATGTGTTACACATTAGGCAAACATGGTAGTTTCAATACATATTTACACATCACCAACAATTTTTAGTTATGTCCCTTGGTTATGGAACAACAGTTAGGGACAGTAATTTTATCATGCTTATAACAAAATAAATTACAAGTACCATTTCCTTTCTTAGTGTCATAATTTGATACTTATTGACAAAAGTGCACAAAAGGTCACTATTGTGAAAAAGTAAATCAAGCTACGATGCTGAGATTACATCTAACAAAACTCGACATATACAATTTCGTATATGGAAATGTTTCATACTCAAATTGTCATACAATTGTCATAAATTTATAAACATTTTAGTATCGTCTGTTAAATTTCAAATTAATCTGCAATTATAACGGAAGTGTAGAGCTGTGTTGTTGCACACATGTGTTATGGTGACATTCACATCAAGGTCTTCCGTTCTAGATGGACTTTATATATACGGAGCAACCTGTTATTGTCATCAGCTGTTGGATAGTTTCTTCCGTCTTATTCTCGGATTAGGTTGTCATGGTCATCATTCGTACTTGTTAAAACGTCGTGGACCATATTTGTAGATGTACTCAGGATTACTTGCCGCTGTTCAAGCTCGGTAAGTCTTTGGGTCCTGTAGTACTGTCCTGTGACATTTGTGGTGCCTATTTCTTATAATATTACATATTTACAATACTAATGGCATTCTTTCACATCTTTCACAATTATTCGACACATTCATTCACATAATAATAATAGTATGTACACAATTTATTTACAATGGGAGATTAAATCTTCCCTATCACACCGTTCTTCACAGCGTAACTGACATGATGTCACAATTGGCTGTGGTGTTGAACACCCTTTAATTTGCAGTGTATACACCATCTGCAATGTGCTCGGGTGTTACCTGGCTATTGGGTGAGTCGTATGGACATCTAGAAAGAAGATCGGCCAGTGAGGTATGTGAGCCTCTTATATGTCTGATTTCGAAGCTATAATCCTGCAGACGAAGGGACCATCTTGCCACTCTGTGGTTACTTGGGGTTCCACCGGTGATAAATGTCAACGGATTATTGTCTGTTTCTATAATGAAGTGTTTACCTAAAAGAAATTTTGAAAGTTTACGTACCGAGAACACAAGAGCGAGGGCTTCAAGTTCCAGCGTGCTGTAATTTCGTTCACTGGTGTTCAATTTCCGAGAGACGTAGTATACAGGGTACAATATTTGGTCGTGCTCTTGAAGCAGTACCCCTCCAATGGCTACGGAGCTCGCATCGCATCTTAGCCTGAAAATAGTGCTAAGATCGGGTAATTTTAGAATAGGTTCACTGGAAAAATAAGATAGTACTTTCGCAAATGCAGGCCTTAACATTCGCTGTTTACAATGACATTAGGATGTTTGTTTGTTAGTAAATCAGTGAAACATTTGGTCAATTCAGCAAAATGAGGAATAAATTGTCTATAATAATTCAAAAGACCTAACACACTTCGCAACTCTTTCTTAGTTGTCGGAAGCAACAATTTCAAAATTCTAGACATGATGTTATCGTCAGTCGATATAAAGCCATTTGAGATCTTATAGCCCAAAAATGAAATTTCTTGAAAGGCTATATCAACTTTGGATGGTTTTATTGTCAGTCCATGTTGTCTAATCCTGTCGATGTCTGTTGTAGTGCTGTTATGTGGTTTGTCATGTTCTTTGTATGTATGCAAATGTCGTCCATGTACCAAATGATGTTAGAAATGGCTGTCAAAAGTCGTCTTGTCATTCTTGTAATACTTTTCTGCAACTGTCGGACTGTGTCTGCGTCAGCTTGGGATTTACCTTTATGTCCTGTAGGTTGGTTGTCGTGTCCAGTACTGGTGTTGGTATCTCGACAGTATCGTTGTCGTCTGTCTGGTCCACTATTGTTGTGCTTGCTGTAGTCTCTACTTGTTCGTCGTCCCTGTGGTAATATGGTTTAAGCATGTTAATATGAAAAATCTTATGTGTGTCCCTAACTGCAATTTCGTAATCTACTGTCGAAATTTGTCGTAACACTTTAAACGGTCATTGCCATGAGTCTGTGAGAAGATGTCTGTCACTTGGCAATAGAAGAAGAACGTCCTGTCCTGGCGTCAGAGTAATTGTTCTATTTCCTCTGTTAGCGTATTGTCGGTAGATAGCACCAGATTTTTGTAGTGCTTCTTTCGCTAACATGATCTCATGATTCTATCGCGCAATGATGTTACATGTTCATACGATGAAATGGGTGTAGATAAAGTTTTACTTTCAGTCAGCATAGACTGGTAGTGGTTTGGCACCATATACAATTTCAAATGGTGAGAATCCAGTGCTGGAATATGGCACTTCCCTATATGCAAATAAAATAGCAGGTAGATGCGTGTCCCAATCTTTGGGATGTTCTTGGGTTACTTTTGAGAGCATATGTTTAAGATCGCCGTTAATCTTTTCTATGATACCCATGGAGTGTGGGTGGTACGGGCTGTTAAAACATTGCTTCACCCCCAACATCTTAGTAAAGGCTTGTGTAGCTACGTCAATAAACTGACTACCCCGATCTGAAAGGATGGTATCAGGGAATCCTACCCTTGCCAAAATATGGAAGAATACTTCCATGACGTCTTTGGAAGTTATGTTCTTCATCGGAATGGCTTCTGACCACCGACTACATAAATCAATTATTGTTACAATATATTTGTTTCCGCTCGATGTTATGTGGTTAAGAGGACCAACTATATCGACCGAGATCTTTTCAAACGGTCTACTTGCCAAATCCGTGATTTGCAGTTCTGCTTGCGGGTGTTTCCCCTTTTTAACAAGCTTTTGGCAGATGTCACACGATCTGCAATACAGTTTGGTATCACTGCAAAATTTAGGCCAATAGAATTGAGTAAGTAATCTTGCTCGTGTTTTAGCATACGCCATATGCCCTGCAAAGGGTATGTCATGCGCTAGCTGTAATGCTTGGTTGCGGTTTTCTGAAGGTAGCACCGTTTGTTCTGTAGTGCTAGAACCTTTGGTATAGTACCGTGTCAGAATTCCGTTTTTCAGAGCAAAATACCATTTAGCGTTCTTTGCTACTCGTGGCTTTTGGCCTATTAGTTTAAAATACTTCTGCAAAGATCGATCGGCTTTTTGAGCTGTTATAAATTTCTCCCTGGTTGTTTCAGGAGATGTTACAAATGGGCTTATTAGCTGTAAAGCCTCTGTCTGATCGATTCGATCTTGCATTTGAGCAGTAGATCTGGTTACTGCATTTGTAATATCAAGGTTATCATTTACATTACAACTTGGTGTTACATTCAAACAACTACATTCATGTGCTGGCGTTGCCGAATTGGCATACATACATTCATTTACAGGTGGTAATACATCATGAATGGTGATTTGTGATGAAGGTGAAATGGTATTATCAATGTTACAAGTGACAGTGGATATAATACTGTCATGTGGCATATCATTTACCTCAGGAAGGTTACCAAGGATGACATCGCAACAAGGATTGGTTAATGCTGCGCATTTGACCTTTCCTGTAAGAAATGGTGTACTTATGTATGCTCATGCAAGCGGGTATCTCTCGATGTTACCTGAGAAAGTTCTGCATGTAACATATTTACCACTATATTGTGATGGTAAGATATAGTCTCTCTTAATGCCAATGAGAGTACTGCCGCTATCACGTAAAACGGTGGCAGTTCTACCATTAATATACCCATGGTGGATATTTAATTTACCTTGGGAGTTGTGTAACAGTGAGGGATTCTAGGTTAGGAGTAAAGAGTTAAGGAATGCTGCGCATTCCTTGACTAGGGGGAAAACCATAGTGAACGTGTGTGCACGAATGAAGAAGGGTATCTAGGAAAACACACACGTCACTTGGGGGCCAGCAAGAACAGATGTCAACACCGAGAAGGGAGTCTCCATCATATGTGCTGAGCTAGAATGATTCATCAATAAAATCCTTTTCTAACAACGCGAAGACTGACTTGTCTGGTGCTATACGTTCACGCTCATAGCCTTTGTGTGTAGCACTGTCACACAAGGCTGATTTGGTGCCTTTGACCTTACGAAACATGGGAGGTCGCGAAGAGAGAATACCGCCATAGTTATGTCGGGCATGTCTGGAGAAGTAATTAATTTGAAAAACAACAGATGAAAGCCGACTGTTGGTAGCTGTTCTGGGTTTGCACTAGATTCCTGATTAAGAAGGAGATCCAATTTCAAGGTCAGCGCTAAAGAAAAGGTTTGAGTGATACTTATTTTTTTGAAAGACTGATGTTATTGCATAAAATAAATTAGTTGGAGAACTGACCAACGCAAAATGCTATAAGTAATGCCGTTCTGCATCAAAAATCAGTAAGAAAAAAATGAGTTTTAACCCGTGGGATTGTTGAAGGTGAACTCAAGGTTATGGTACGAATTCCAGAATTATGAAATCAAGGTCTGCAATACTTTATACTTTCAACTATTTAAACTGACCATGGCGAGAGTTCCACATGAAAATAAGAGACTGGATAGCGTCAGCTTTAAGTCCGGTTGTTGTTGACTGGATTACGTTTGATATATATGAAAGTCACAGATTGCTGCTGGGAAAGTAAGTTTTTTTTGCTGAAGTCGTGAGCAATTGTCGCTTCTTGCATGAAGGTGAACTTATCTGAAGGGAATCTACAGTAATCGAGCAGGTAATCAAAGTCTTGTTGCGAGCCTGATATCGAGCGTGATCAACGTCAGGAAATAATTGGAAATAATCTGAATTCGACTTCAAGTAAATTAGTAAGGAAAGAAATCCAGAGGCTCTTCGTTGTTCTGATCATTTTAACGAGCTTGATTAGAGTCCTTTTTTTATGTGGTGTAGGAAATTTTGAATCAGGAGGTCATTTAAATTCTTTTATCAAAGTTCAGAGTTGAAACAGGAATATTTCTTCGTCAGGATCTTCGATTGGAGGATTTAGTTAAGTTAATTAGATAATATTAGAGTAATTAACAGATTGTGTATTGTTGCTGGGTTTGAAATCAATATTGTTGAAATATTTGTATATTGCTTGATAATTATAAATTTTAGGATGGAATCCCAAGATTTTTCACAGGTACTCACTGGAGTTGGCGGGGCAATATCAAGGTTGGATGCGGTGTTAAGACAACAGAATATAAGCAATGATGTTGAAAGATTTAGTGGTCAAGCAAATCAGTTTAAGAAATGGATTATTTCCATTGAAAAACATGCATATTTGGTAAATGCTACAGACGGAGAGAAAAAGAACTTGGCATACAGAACAAGTACAAGTCCAGTTTCTGACCATATTAGAAGAAAGTTAGAAGCAGCAGGAGGTGAAACTTGGGAAGAATTCAAAGATGATCTCGCAAGAAAATATGCTGAAATTACTGATCCACAACACGCATTCTCAGTATTGCGACAGACTAGACAAAACAGCACAGAAAGTGTTCAGCTATACAGTGACAGGTTAATCAACTTAGCTGAAGAGTCATTCTTAGGACAGAATGTACGAGCAGAGGAAGTGGAACGGATGTTGGTAGGGATTTTTGTTGATGGAATTAAGTCAGATGGATTGAAATTTAAATTATTAAGAGATAATCCTGCAAGATTGTCACAAGCGGTAGATATCGCTATACAAGAGGAAAGCTTGAGGAGGAGGTTTAGGCTAAGGGTAGGACGAGAGTTAGGTAGTAGTTCAGAAGATAGAATTGAAGAACCTATGGAAATAGGTCAGTATAGGCATGGATGGAGAGGAAGACGAGGAGAAATACAGATGGTGCAAAGAAACGAGAATGTATATAATCAAGATAGAAGAGGACAAGTGAGAAATACTGTAAGAAACATGGAAGGTAACACAAATAACTCGAATGTGGTTTGTTGGGGATGTCACCAACGTGGGCACATTTTTCGCTTTTGTGGTAACAGAAGTGGCCCATCGATTACGCAAAATAGTAGAGGTGTTCAGACGAGTATACAGAATAGAATGGCAAATGGTAGACCAGCAAATTGGAATTCTGGAGAAATACAGAGAAATTTTAGAAGGTCAGGAAATCAGGGAAATTGGCATCCCGCTTATTGAATAGGATCGGCAGTAAGAGGGAAGATAGTAAGATCCAAAAAGGGCATCAATATATTTTCAAGAAACAAGGTTACAAGAAATGCATAAAGCACATGTACGTTTAAGAAATAATATAATTAAGGCTAGAGAAAGACAGAAGAAATACGCAAATAAAAATGCACACTTACAAGAGTTTAACGTAGGTGATAGGGTATATTATAAAAAACATAAAAAAAACTCTAAGTTTGATGCTCATTGGGTCCCGGGATACTATATTTTAGAAAAAAAAAGGTCCAGTGTCGTATACTATTAAGAATCAAATTTCAGGGCATGTTGCACGTTCACATGTAGAACACTTAAGGCGGGATAATGAAGAAAGGGATGCAGAGAATAATAATAATAATAATTATTGTTCCGAAGAAATATTGTCGGGTGAACAGATTGTCAGACAATCGGGTTATCCAAGGCCTATAGAGAATGGAAAACAAGTAACAACAGCATCTAATACAGCTGAACAAGAAGAAACGATACCAAAAACAGTCATGACAGAGGAAAATAATGTGTATGACGATTATATGAGTGAAGAGTCAGTTAGGGAAAATATTGAACCTCCATTTATGAATACAAGACAAGCAGTAAAAAGAAAGTTGGATAGACAGAAAGAAAAAGAAATTAAGAGGCAAAGGAAACTTAGAGAGAATTCTTCGAGTGAGGAAGAGATGCCACTTTTTGAAAATCTGTTGAGACGGCAAGACAGAAAAATTAGATTGGATGTAGAAAGGAAGAGATTAGCGGTTGCTAGTAATGGATATACAGATGGGGAACAAGAGATGGATGAAAAGTCAGAAACTGATGAAGAAGCTGATATGAAAGAAGATAGCTCTCCTCGAGAGGATAGAGACATTGATGTAGATATTGCAATTATTGAAAAAAATTTGAGGTTATTAAAGAAATGGAGAAGTGATAGATGAAAAGAGTGATATAGGGTTCTGCAGATAGCAGATAGAAGAAGAAGTTGGACACGATAATTTTGTGTTTACAAAGGTACTTGATGGAATTTTTCTAAAGCGGAAAATTATTATTGGGTACTCAGAAATTGGTCTTGAAATTTATAATGTATGTGTACATTGATTAATGTGGGGGGATAAATATGATGAGGGGATTGAAATGCTTTGTTCAATTGTTGGGACTTCAATTGTGTTGTATGAAATGTGAAAAATAAGTTAACTTAGATGGTTATTTTTACGATGTTTTGGGTTGATTGAGTTACCCTAAGGGTGGTTAAAATGATTATTACTTTGAAGTTCAGTTAGAAGATGAATTAAAATAGTAGTTAGTGAAGTGCAGTAGCAATGGAGGGGTATGTAGTTATACATGTGGGGTATGCAATGTATATACAAGGTTTATAATAGGAGCTGGATTGAACAGCGTTTAAGGGGAGAATATGGGGGGAATGCCAGGTTGAAATTTGGCATTTAACTGCATATTGGAAGAAGAAGACTGTACTTAACAGTTAGGAGGTTTTTGTGGTTGAAGGAAAGGTAAACAGGAAATTGTTGGTCTGAATAATACAAAGGCTGGCAGTTTTGGATTAACATACTTTTTTGATAATAACAATTATTATTGACGGAAACTGAAGATAAATTTTGAAACTTTATTTTTTGATAAAGTTTTGAGAATGTATGGGAAGAGAAAGGTGATTACTTCTTACTTTCTTACTTTTTCCTTACTTTTATTGATTTCAGGTGCGCACCTACACAAATCTAATCTAGCTATTTTTTCCTGTCTATCCTAGAATACTGAGAGAGTGAGAATGTGAATAAGGGGGAAATTAAAGGATAAGGGGAATATCTTCAGTTTTGTCAATCATAATTTAGATGGACGTTTTAAAGTTAAAAGCGGTTCGCTTATGGAGACTTTTGTATTGTGGGGAATTTTATGGAGAGTTTTGTAGAAAGTTTTCTAGAGAACTTTATGACGAGTTTTGTAGAGAGTTTCGATATTATGATCTCTGGGTAGCAATTGGCTATGAGGAGATAGGAGAATTGACTTAGGAAATATATAGAATTGTTGTTATTGTAGTATAGAGAGGTAAAGTTAACTAATTAAAGGTTGGGGTTGAGATTTTTTCAAGGAAAAATTCTCTTTGAAGAAGGGGAGGTATTGTAACAGTGAGGGATTCTAGGTTAGGAGTAAAGAGTTAAGGAATGCTGCGCATTCCTTGACTAGGGGGAAAACCATAGTGAACGTGTGTGCACGAATGAAGAAGGGTATCTAGGAAAACACACACGTCACTTGGGGGCCAGCAAGAACAGATGTCAACACCGAGAAGGGAGTCTCCATCATATGTGCTGAGCTAGAATGATTCATCAATAAAATCCTTTTCTAACAACGCGAAGACTGACTTGTCTGGTGCTATACGTTCACGCTCATAGCCTTTGTGTGTAGCACTGTCACAGTTGACTACTAAATTGGTTTCCTCATTTGTAACAGGTATGGAATGGCCGCATGTCAAAATGCCATCCTCATGAAATTGATCACAGATAGTACATTTATCGTGTTGAAACACATCAATAGAATGTGCTGCGTTTACAGGGTGATCTTCTACACTTTCATCTTCTGAGGAAGAACTATCAATCATGGCTGCATTAGCCATTCTGGACATAGCTTTGGCTTTACAATCTTTCCGCCAATGGCCGAAAGCCTTACAAAGGAAGCATTTGGTGACACGTCTGTATGTCTTTCTTTCTTTGTCTTGCTTCGCTATGTAGTATTGTAAGTAAGACATGTATCCAGGATGTTGGTCACACATTTCATTTTCGTTGTGTGATAAGTGGCAATATTTGCATTGATTAAACTGTTCAGTAGATTGCCTATAGGGCTTTTGTTTGTTGTAGGGCACTGACATAGATCTATCATATGTAGCAGCTGCTACAAAGTCTGTGCTAGTCAGACCACTAATGAAACTTTGTTTATTGGCTGAAAAATAACCTGAGCCACGACATTCAATCTGTTGTACACTTTCACACTGACATTCTAATAGAAATTTCGAAAATGGAGGTGGGAGAGATGTGATAATTTTATCTCTCAAAATAAGATCTGTCAATCTATCAAAATTACCATTCGCTTTGGCTGCTGACAGCCACTTAGAAAAACCATTCTGTATTTCTGAGATGTAATCAGAGAACGTTTGTGTTGGTTTAGGAGACAATTTACCAAACTGTTCTCTGTAGCCTGCTTCATCTAGCAGAAAATGAGACATAATTTTTGTCTTAATATACTGATAATCTTTCTTCAGGTCATTTGGAATTGACTCTATCACTTTCAGAGGTTCTCCAGAAAGACTTCTCATGTATATTATAATCCATTCTGACTTTGGGATCTGGTAATGATCCATAATACATTCAAAATTGTGGGTGAAGGCTGCTATGCAATCACCTGTGGTATAATTTTTAATCAGCCCTTGGTATTTCTTGTATGGCTGATCTTTGTCAGATTTTCTATCTTCCTTTTCTTTGGAAGTTTCTGCTTTCAGCTGTTCAATTTTTAGCTGTACTTCAAGCTCTTCTTTCCTGGTTTGGGCTAAAATTTCAGCTTTTCTTATTTCTGCATCTGTTTCTGCTTGCTTAAGTTTCAAAGCAGCTTCTGCCTGTTTCAAAGATCTTTCGGCTGCTCTATCATCACGTTCGTTAACCTTCTCCTGTAGTAGGAGGTATTCTGGTAACTTTTTCTCACTCCAGGCCCTTAACTCTTCACCAGAAAGGTTCATCTTTAAACCCATTTCGATGCATTCGTTTAAATTAGACATGATGAACAAAATGTATGATGAAATAAATAGACACAAAATTAATAATGTTGTTAGTAATTTAAGTTCAGAAGTTTACAGTACTTAATATTACAGCTTATGTTTAGGCCTCATGAACGAAAGTATAAGGAAGAGAAAAAAAAATTTTATCCTCAAGTGCTCCTGAGACAATGTGTTGGACAATGGCTGTGTAGTACTGCCCGAAGCCACACTGGTTTTTAATTCAGGTCGATAAAAACATTCGGAGTTTACAAGGGACAGGTGTAGATGACACCAAACAACCTGTTGTTTTTGGAACAAGAGACATTAGAACATGTGCAAGTGTGTGGTGTATGTAACGTCACTTAAGTTTTTGTAGGTTTGTATGTCGTCAAGTATTGTTGTTAGTCGTTTCACCACCCTCAACAACTCTCTTTTTACACTTTCCAGACTTTCCGCTTACACTACTTCTACTCAATGACATTCAAGGACATGGCCGCCATTTTTGTTTTTATCTACTTCACTAAATCGGTTGGAATTTACTAAGTCCGAAGACGCACTTATGGTTCCAATAAATGAACCCGAAAGGTAGTATTTATCTGTTAATTTCTTACCTACACGCTCGCATTTGTTCAAAACTCGGACTTCATACAAACAATTGATTCAAAAACTCGACAACAGTCACCACATTCGGACTTATTTAACACTGTACTTTTCGTATTTAACGGTTCAAATCCAATGAGGACGAAGACCCCACGTTCGCACTTGTCAGAGTCTTGCGTAGAGCAAGAAATGTGGCTCGTATCTTGACAAGTGTGATACTAAATATGATTATCAAATAACGCGACGCAAATACCCGATGATATACTTCGCACTCTTTATTCGCGCACTGCACACATCAGAAACAATACAGGCTTCGCGCAATCACAATTCACAATATCAAATAGATCATAAATACAAGCAATCAATACATCAATATAATAATACATCAATGCACTCCACGTACAAGTCAACTACACAGGCGTTCCATCTCCAACGGTCATACAGGCTAGCTATCAATACATGCACAAACTCTCAGGCCGCATTCACACGTCTGTCCAGTACGGCGCCCAAGCCCAGTCTAACTGGCCTTTTAGCACACGCCTCAGTTGTGCTCGAGTCAGCTTGCGTGACCCCCAATGTTCACGCTGTGTTCCAACTGACCCCCGACTGCTTAGCATCATCACTCAGTGTTGATTGCCTGGCGTTGTCGACGACGCCGCGCTATAACTGTAGTGTTTATCATAGTTCAGCGTTGCATTGTCGGGCGTTGGTACAGACAACGCGTTGTAACTCCGGGTGAGACTCTGACAATGGCAACTTCATCAAAGAGTGTATGATGGAAGGAAGCAGCAAATGACTTGTGTCCCGAGAAAGCCGATTTGTTTGGAACTATCAGCCTTTCGGCAAGTTCAGTTGTGCGGAGAACAGAAGAACTTGGAGGAAACATAGTACTATAGATACACGAGATAACTAGGAACGTTTTGTGGTATTCTCTGGCGCTGGATGTGTCTACTGATTTCTCGCGTACGTCACAACTTCTCGCGTTCATTCGTGCTGTCAATCTGGACTTTTAGAAAACGGAAGAGTTGGCACCCGTTTGCAGCAAGCATGTAACAACTAGAAAAGACATTTTCATTGAAGTGCATAATGTTTTGCAAGACTATAACCTTCAGTGTAATCAGCTTCGAGGTGTTATGGATGATAGAGGAAAAAACCATGGATGGAGTGATGAAAGGTCTGATGGGGCAGATCAGGACTCAGTTGGAAGATTTGCGAATTCTGGGTGCTCTGTTCATACACTGAATATTTCATCAGCAAGCTCTCTGTGGGAAAGACTTAGATATTTATTTTGTAATGAAACCAGTGGTTTCTGCTGTGAACTTCATTCGGGGACATGCACTCAATTACCGTCAGTTACAGGCTTTTCTTGGAAAAATTAATTCTGAATTCTGTGACTTGCCTTGTCACACATCAGTGAGGTGGCTCAGCTGCGGTAAAGTCATGTTTCGTTTTCACAAGTTCCGAAACGAAAAAGATGATTTCCTCACTGAAAAAGATAGAGCTATCCACAGCTGTCAGATCCTACCTGGCTTTCAAAGTTGTCATTTTGTTTGACATCACTTCCCACATGAATGAACTGAATTTGAAACTTCGGAGAAAGCTGTAATTGCTTGAAGCATAGCTTGGAGGAGAAAACATTTCTCATTTCCTCGATTTTCCGGAGAAAAAAAAATTATTCGTGACTTGAAAAAGCATTTTTTAGAGAGATTTTCAGATCTTGACAGAACTGGGAGTGACATTCTTCTGTTCCAGAATCCGTTCGATTGTAACTCTGATGATGTGTCAGGTGAACTACAATTGGGGCTAATTGATTCGCAATCAAATGACTTGTGGAAAGAGAAGCACAGAGAAGGAAAACTTGTTGAAATTTACCGCTGCTTACCTGATGTTGAGTTTCCGAAACTGAAGAAATTTGCCCCTGGTATGGCAACAGGTTTAGAAAATCTTATGTTATGTGAGCAAACATTGTGAAAAATAAAGTATATTAAGTCAACACATCAAACGAGATTGACTGATTAACATTTGAAAGCAATTCTCTAGACTGGATGCAGCAATTCCATTCCAACCATGGATGATATATTGAAAGCTACATATCAGTTTCAAAAATCTTACTAACCTTTCTTGCTGCTTAGTTTGTGAGATTCGGATATGTGCACACTAGGTCTGATGTAATTATCTTTGTGCTTTGACTTGTTTTGTGTGTGGTAAATAAATATGTTTGTTATCTGTGTGTGTGTGTGTGTGTGTGTGTGTGTGTGTGTGTTTGTGTGTGTGTGTGTGTGCATTGCACGTCACTCACCCGTGAATAACTTAGTTTATCGTCTTTTTTCCCAGAGCTTTCGTTCTGGCTTGCAAGTATTGTTAAAGTTAGTTGCATATCCTTTACAGGACGTTTGCAGTCAACACCAGCATTTTTTGCTGTTGTTGATGTCTTGACACGTTTACTTTCAGTAGTTTGCCATTCCTTTCTAAACGACCGATACCCATACCATTGAGTAAAAAACCAGTACAACGCAGTCTGCTGCCAAATCGCGTGCAGCTGTGTTTCGAAGGCGGGTATGCGGGTTTACGAACAACGTCGTAAGACCTTCACCACGGAGACCGGCGCAAGTATTGTACAGAATGAGTATTCCGCCCGCGCTCGTCATTTTGTTAGTTATCCGGCCCGCTGTGAAAAAAGTTTGGTGACCCCTGCTCTAAACCTAAGATGTGTGGGGACTTTAATGCACGAAACTGAATGTGAGATAATACTGCGGAATAATGACAAGGAAATGCCCTTGCGGAAGCCATGGTGGATTCAGAAGTAGTCTGTATAAACGATGGGAGGTCAACGAGAATGGGAGTGAGGCCTTGTGATGCTGATTGAGTGATTGATTTATTTAGGAACCGACATCACAGTATTCGGGGTATTCCCATAAGCGCTCCGTCCCCATCCTCAGAAGCCAGCGAAGAGTTCCAACCCCAATAGTACCAGTTGCAATCTGATTATATGTGCGTCTCGCCTTTCCTCTAAGCGTCGAGCATCGGCCAGATCCCCTCGTCACTCCACGCTGTCGCATTCTTGCCAGACCATGGTGATCCATTCGCTCCTCCGAGGTGTACACGTGCTCCCACAAGGTCGCAACCACGTCTGCCTTATCATGCATCAATACTCCACCAAGTTTTGCAGAGCCAGCCAATCTGTCTGCCTCTTCATTCCCCAGCACACCAGCATGCCCCGGAGAAAATATCCAGACAATGCTTGCCATCCGTAACTTCCGAAGCAAAGCAAGCCACTCGGCACGAAACTTGCCTGTCCTCACCCTACTCAGCATGCTTTCTGAGTCAGTTACAATCACGATGTGTGTGTGTGTGTGTGTGTGTGTGTGTGTGTGTGTGTGTGTGATATTCTCCATCCAGCGGAAAGCTGCACTGACTTCCTCCACCTCCATTCTTAAACAAGCTAGATGTTGTGGTATCATATGCCAGGCTCTCCTGCACCAAATGTCGACCATTAGCCTTTGCCAAGAATCCACAGGCACTTCTACTACCTTTCAACACCGAACCATATGTGTAGATAATCACATCACTCGGACGAGCATTATCCTGAATTAGTTGCATTCCCTGCACTCCCGGTTCAATGTGATTATAACTCTGCACAAGTCTGACTGCTCCGCTGGCAATCTGACCCACTCCTCTCCTCGCCTAATGTTCTCCAAGGTGCACACCTGTCTGATCGTAACCTCCGCCTGAGCCATCCATGATTTCCCTCTTATCAGTCGCTGGCCCTTAACTGCGTCCAGCGCCTTATGCAACGGGTGATCTCTGTCAGCAGCTACTCTGAGGTATGCCGTCTACTGCATCACCTTGAGCCTACCAGTAACAGTCGGCAAACCAAAGATGCACCGCATACACACCACTGGGGTGTCTCTGGTGCATCCCAGAATGACCCGCATAGTCTCGTTCTGTATGCGCTCCAATCTCACCAGCTGACTCTTTGAGACAGTGAGCAGTCCTAGTCCATAATCAATCGATGAGAGGATCAAGTGCTGGTATAGTCTGAAAAGCATTCTCTGCTCTATGTCCATTGCAGCCATAGTTTTAAGTGCGTTGAGTCCCTTTTGAGATCTTCTCACAACCGTCTCCACATGATCCTTGAAGGACAGACTCCTGTCAAATGTGATTCCCAGATACTTCAGTTTGTTATCTCTGTTGACGCTTCCACCATCTCTCGTGAGGCTTGGAACATCAGCTCTCACAATCTTGTTGTCCAGAGAGCACCACAAAATAGCTGCCTTTTCCGTGTGGATAACTGAGTCTAACCCATTTCAGTGCACCAGTCAATCACTTTGTCTACTGTCGCCTGTAGCTCCTGGGCTATTTTCTCCTATCTCTCCCCTGCCTATATGCAAGAATATCATCTGAAAATGTTAGTATCCTTCCAACCCCTGGTGCTTCTAGGTTTGCAATTTTGCTCATATACACGTTAAAGAGCACCGGTGAGATTGCGGATCCCTGTGGCAGTCCCGGGGTTAAAATATGTGGCTCTGAGGTCCATGCACCCAGACGGAGAGTAATCCGACGAGAATGTAGGACGGCTGCTATCCAGTTCACCAACTAGGGATTGACACCCTTCTCCATCAGCGCGGTCATCAAAATATCATATCGAACTCTTTTGTACGCATCCTCGAGATCACGCTCCGCAGCCATAGTTTCTTGTCTACTCTGGAACTCCTCATAAACGTCAAAGGCAAAAGTGGCTGCATTTAACCAGGTATCTTTTCCTGGCCTGTAGCTCCCCAGGCCTCCTGGAAGAAGCTTCCCCCTTTCCAAAAACTCTTGCAGCTTGACAGCGACTATCTTCTCTAAAACCTTCCCAAATGTATTTTGAAGGGTGATGATCCTAATGCCGCTATGCTTTGAATGATCCTTGAACGGTTTTGGGAGAGGGATGAGATAACTGTGCACCCAATCCTGCGGTACTGATGCTGTCCTAATGCTCTGGTTAAAGCAGTCAGTCATCTTCTTGAGGTCTGCATCGCCCAAAGCCTATCTTCAGATAGGCATCTTTAATGGTACTGTAGCAGAATGAATACCATATCTGTTATTGGCTTAGGTGTGCAGGCTTAGAGCACGCTTAAGCATCCTGATAGAACAGTAAGAAGGATGCTCAAGTCGTGACGTAGTTTGTTTTGGAAGTTAGTTACAACCAAAGCGGAGACAAGATAACATCATATTGAGTGGTCTCTGTATAATTATCGGCCAACATGAACCAATAAACCTGTTTTTAAAGAAACACATCAGGACTTGGTTATTGATCCTCTGTACCTGTACTGTTACAGTACCCGACAGATCCTCTCTAACTGAGTCTTTAATGTCCCAACAATTCTGATCTGTCTGTGCTATAAATCACTACAGGAAAGCTCTCCCTTTCTCTTTGTTGTCAAAGGCAAACCGCTAGCTCTGTATACCACTGTGGCATGACGATGTTCCTCTGCATCTGTCTGTGTAATTTCTAGAACTTTCGCAATGTCTTATCTCCTCCATCTCATCATCTCATCATGTTCCTCTTGTACCTTGCGGTGTCGAGGTGAAGTATAAACTTCGTGAGAGTGCCCGGTTATGGGCTTCGTATATCGACATTCCCATGGATTCTGTTATTCCCTCCGTCCAACGTTTACGTGGTCGGCCTCTTCCTCTGTTTCCATCTGGTCTGTACATCATTGCTTGTTGCGGCATAACATTGCCGGGTCGATAGCCGTTTGGGTCAGTCCGTTTATACTTCTTAGTTTTTCTACGAGCAGTATGTAATCACACGACTTAAAAACAATAAGGCAACTGGGACTGATGGAAATGCTGCTGAATTTATAAAGGCAGGTGGCCATGCATTACATCTAAAGCTATACGAACTAATAATAAAAATCTGGAGGACAGAAGAATTACCCCATGACTGGAAAGAGTCATTATTGATACCTATCTTTAAGAAAGGAGACAAGTTCCAATGTGGAAATTATAGAGGAATATCACTACTGTCCACAAGCTATAAGATACTATCCGCAGTATTACTAAATAGACTAAAACCATATTCAGAAGACATATTAGGTGACTACCAGGCGGGTTTTAGACAAAACAGATCAACAATAGATCAGATATTTATCTTACGACAAATAGCCGAGAAACATTGGGAATATAAAAGAGATCTCCATAACATTTTTGTGGATTTTAAAAAGGCTTATGATAGTGTCCATAGGAATAGTCTATGGAATGTTATGCAGGAATTTGGAATACCAAGGAAGTTAATTAACATGACCAAACTATGCATGGAAGATACTTATAATATAGTAACATATAAAGGCAGGAAATCAGACCCCTTCCAAATAACATCTGGCTTGAAACAGGGTGATGCACTATCGCCGCTACTCTTCAATCTGGCTCTAGAGAAAGTTGTAAGGAAGGTAAAGGAGGAATGTGATATTGGAGGAACATCCAAGCTGCTTGGTTATGCAGATGATATAGATATTATAGGGCAAAGTGAACAAAAGACATTAGAAATATTGACTCACTTAAAGGAAAAAGCCCAACAGATGGGGCTGGTTATCAACTAAGATAAGACAGAATATATGGTAATTTCAAGAGACGGAATGGCTAAAAACTCTGGCCACATACAAATAGATAATATGACCATTAAAAGAACGGAAACATACAAATACCTGGGTACAATCTTCAACTGCTCCAACATCATAAGGGAAGAAATACAAACTAGAATCAACTCTGGAAATAAGATATACTATGCACTACAACATCTACTAAAATCAAAGGCGCTATCTCGTAACACCAAAATCACAATATACAAAACACTGATCAGACCAGTTGTGCTGTATGGCTCTGAAACCTGGAGTACAACGAAAGGAGACGAAGCCTTGTTACAAACCTTTGAGAACAAAATTTTAAGACGCATCTTTGGACCCATTAGGGATACACAAAGTGGAGAGTGGAAAAGAAGAAGTAACAAAGACATTTATGATTTGTTTAAGTCCCCGCTAATCACTGGTATCATGAAGGCTAATAGACTACAATGGCTGGGGCATATAGAAAGAATGGAAGATAATAGGGAAACAAAACTCGCTTACACTCAGGAAATAAATGACCGTAGACCCCGAGGTAGACCAAGAAGGCGGTGGAGAGATAATATACATACAGACCTACAAGCACTTGGAATCAACGACTGGCAAGAGAAGGTCCACCAGAGAGACGAATGGAGACAGATTGTATTTGCAGCAAAGAACCTCAATGGCTCGGAATGCTGAAGAAGAAGAAGAAGAGAAGAAGAAGTATGAAGATCCCCTGCCGGCTTGCTAGGCCAGTCGCAGGTTTAGGACACTAATCTGATCACAGGGAGTCCATCCCCTATGGCGAGCCATAGCCCCGTTAGCCCATGACCTCGCGGTCATGGTTGCCCGGTCTGCACCACGTGGAGGTGGGGGTTGACTTGTGTAGTCTGCGGGTCATCGGCAGGCTACTAATTTTCGCTCTTCACCCCTCCTGGGAGAGCTGGGAGAGGCTAGCCGATCCTAACCCTGCTGGCTGCAAGGCCAGGCGCATTCCACACCTTACAGTGTTTCCTCCATGCTCATTCATAAAGTGTTCCCATTTCACTATTTTTGTCTCTACTGCACAGCGCTTAATTCTTCCACCTTATCTTTCTTTTCTTGCAAAGCTGTCTCCAATTCCTCTTGTGAGCTTTGGGGTTTTAGCCACACTTTCTGTAACTGTTTAACCGCCGCTCTCTTTGATCTCCATGCCCATTCCACTTCGGAGTTCCACCACGGAGGCTGCACATAAATAGGTTTACTAGTGAGACTGCATGCCCTCTGTCTGAGGTGACCCAGTAGGGTGTTTTCCCTCTCATATTTAAAAGGTTTATGTGCTCTCACAGCCTTGGTCTTGTTGGACTTAGCAGTAATTACTGAACAGTGTAGATGATCACTCCCATGATCACCCAGGAGAGTTCATTTTACATCCAAAAATGCCGATTTGGTAACAAAAGATAGTCTGCATCACCAGGCCTCATTCCCATTCTCGATGGCCTCCCATCGTTTATACAGACTACTTCTGAATCCACCATGGCTTCCGCAAGGGGATTTCCTTGACGGTTTTCCGCAGTATTACCTCACTCTCAGTTTCGTGCATTACAGTCCCCACAGATCCTAGATTTAGAGTCGTAGTCGTCATTACTAATGCACACTGTTGCGTGGCCATTTAGGGGTATCCCCTATCAAAGAGACGTTAGGTTCCTCCTTCCCTCCGCTAGCCAACGGTGCATCCTTGGGCAAGGTGGATTATTCGTTTATCCCCCAATCCCCTGTCAGGTTCACGTGAAACCATGGGAGCAGCTGGTATAAGGGGCTGAGGGGCAGCTGACAAACAGTTGTCTGTTGTGGTCTCACGTTTCATGAAGATAGCCAGAGGATCTTGTTCTAGAAACAAAAGCTACGGTTACCGACCAGTATGGTCACGACCAAGAAGGACAGCAAACTACCTTCTATTATGGGGCCTGGTTTATTTATTTCCTCAAGACTTAGAGAAGATGCTGGACAGTTTGACATCATGGCATAGAGGAACATCAGTATCAACAATGACTAGCAGCACAAGAGACAAGGGGCTGTGGATAGACATGGCCATAATGCCACGCAGCATGTCTACAAAAGCAAGTACGCCGTCCGATTTATCAAGGAGGTTTTGTGAATGGTGCACGCACTCCATCGCACATGAAAGAAATCTAGACTGTCATTGTAGGCTACAGTGAGCTGGACGAGCCCGCCGCAATCACAACCTCTGTCGGCTTGCTTGTCATGCCTACGGCATGCAACATCAAAGCGTACTCACAGTGTAATGCACTGGGCACGAATTAAAGCTTAGTGGCGCGGATACAGGACACACTTTATCAAATTCATGGCTCGCGGTCTCATACACAACTGAACGCCGTCATTTTGAAAACGTAAGTTAGTCAACAGATCATCCTCATTGCACATCCAACTACAAGGGGGCTTCAAATGAAATACATACATGTTGTGTGTGCGCGCACGCGCGTGCATGCGTACATGCGTGCGTGCGTGTGTGTGTGTGTGTATGTGTGTGTGTGTGTGTGTGTGTGTGTGTGTGTGTGTGTGTGTGTGTGTGTGTGTGAGAGAGAATATATTCTGAAAAAGTTAAGAACAAATGTATAATTTTTCGATGTAGTGATCACAGTTTTGCCATGAAGTCTTGGAAAGATAATGTGGTGGTTTCCCCTTGCCTTCCACATCCACATGATGATCTTTTACCTCTACCTTTGACAGCCACTTCCGACTGACTTCGAGTGTTGTGAATACGCTGTACTGCCAAATTAATCTATTGAATGGAAGAGGCTAATCTGTAATGATCACGTTATATACAACGATTAGAAGGGAGCAAACAGCATTCTTTTGTCATGTAATGACAAGAGAGGCATTAGAAACTATAGTGACGACTGGAAAGATCTGTGATGGAATGGACAGAGACAGACCGAGAGACATGATGCTGGATGGACTGAGATGGTGGGTTGAGGAATGCCATCAGCAGTGTTGAGCCTGACCGCTCAGGAGAGAAATGATGGTAGATGGATTGAAACAGTGGCGTGGAGGACCATTAGAAGAGTTGATCCAGATCATCCAGGACCGACATGAATGCGTACGCCAGTTGGCAGGGCACATAATGATGTATATGACAGTAAGTACCACAGATCGAATACACTTCAAGACGTGTACAAGGATCTTCTGACATAGGTTCTTCTTCTTATTGCCCATGCTGTGTGACGTTGGCGATCATGTCTGTCCATAGCCATCTATCTCATGTGCTGCCAGACATTTCTGATACTGATGTTCCTCCATGCCATAATATCAAACTGTCCAGCATTTTCTCTCTTGGTCTCTCCCCTCCTTTCTCCCCTCCAACATTCCCGCTGTGACGACATTCTCCGGCTTTCCTCTTCTCCTGATATACAAAAAATAATGTGAACCATCTCCTTCTGATGCAAGCAACCAATTCTCGTTTGTGAGTTAACTTCTTTCAAAATATATTCATTGCACTTTCTATCCGTCCACTGTGTGCTCACATTCTTCTATACAACCATGTCTTGTCAGTCTCCACAACATTTCTCACTTATCTTTTAATTGCCCAGTATTCTCATCCATACATCAGGAATGGCTCAATATATCTTTTAAGCACGCTTTTCGTCACCTCAGATGACAAAGAGAAATTGCAGAGAATATTCTTCGTCTTGTAAAATCCTGCTTTCACGTGGGCTATTCTACATTTAACTTCGTGAACACATCTTGCATCAGATGTTATTACAGTAACCAAATATTAAATACATTGACTTGTTTCAGGGTGGTTGCATGCTCTTGTGATGTTGCACTTGGGTATACAATTTTTCTTTTTACTAACATAGTTGATAAATGATAATCATCATCTTCACGCTCCGGGCAAGTTCATAGGTGCTCCGATCTTCACCTTTACATCTCCTCCAGCGTGTATCGACTGATAGAGCCGGTTCCCTGTTTTAATCAAATGTCTTGTGCTCTATCGCGGCATTTCCCTACTCAGCATTACAGGCAAGATTTTCGCTCGAGTAATCCTAAAAAGATTACACATTCTTGCTGATAACATCTACCCCGAATCTCTGTGCGGATCCACCATCTAAATGATTTTCTTACTCAGGCAACTCCAAGAGAAGTGCAGAAAACAGAGGAAGCCATTATATATTGAATAGAAGAAAAAGCAGCGGCTGCAGCAGGATATAACAATATGAATTGGAAACAAATAGGTATATTTAGCTCCTGCGAGAAGAAACATACTAAACACAAACACGTTGCACAAACCTTACAAGGAGATCCATTGGATACCGGAATACAGGTGAAAATCCAAAATCAGAAACAATCAATAAATATATTAAACTAGCTGACCCGGCGCGGCTTCGCCCAGGCCCTGGTGTGACAAGACCGCCGGGGCTTGGTCTGGTTTGCCACGATAGATTCAATCCCCTGCCTTTGCTCCAACCACCTCAATAGCACTCTACATCTACCAGGCCCCACACAAGCCGGGACAGCTTAACCTTCCCCTCCCTCACCTAGGGTTCCAAACCCCAAGGGGGCTCGGACCAGACACCAGTCATATCACTGCACAAAGTCATAGCTAAGAGAACAAAATTTTAATTCTGAACTACGTCAACTACAACACAGAGAAGGATGGCTGAAAGCCAGACTAGAAGAACTATGTACAATATCAGAGATGCAGATGAGTAATCATCATGGAGGCGGACGATAGCTCGTGCGGTTGTCCAGTCGTGGTAGCGACTCACCCAGGCTCCTCCAGTGGACTGGAACTCCAAGGTCTGCTGCCTCTCCAAAGTTCCCTCTTCCCACAGAGAACCAATCACGGGCTGATCAAGCGCAGTACCACTGCCTGACTGACACTGCACCGATGAACAAGGATCCTTCCTTGCTGTCGTCCTATTTCACTCGTCACACTCCTGATGAAGTCTGGGCCGACCCTAGAACATTAGCGGTCTCCCACTTGCCGAAAAAGTACATGTAGCACAGTCTCAAAACATACAAGAGCCTGGTCACTCTTCTATCTCATAAGTGACCCACACACTGATATGTCACCTATAAAATGAGCGGTTGCTCCACACGAACACACAATGTCACTGGTAAAGTCTATCAGGTGATTAAACACCTCACCTTATTTCCATGTCCTTGGACAAATAGATCTTCACACAGTCTCATGTAACTACCCTGATCAATGGGTAGTAATCACAACCTAGCATACACTGTCAACAGTTCATCACGATGGCATGAGGTAGCTCCCTACCTTCACAAACATTGTCAACAGTTCATCACACTGGCATGAGGTAGCTCCCTACCTTAACAAACATGTCACTCTGGTGTTCCCACCAATGTTGTAATCAATGTCCTAGTTCACTGGACCTCATGTTGGCTTCAGAAAGGTAACCAATGTAGAAACACTATTTAAGCATATATTATACACGGTGTCCCCTGACAACCCAGCCGGGTCAGAAGCATATTACACAGGCCATGGTGACCGGTATCAATGATCACTCTGCTCAACTGGAAAGTTCACTACCTTGCAATCACCAAGGTGTACACTGAGGTTGAATGTCACCAGTGCTTCACTGGCTAGAATCACCAGACATTTCAGTGTTGGATCCTCACAGGATCGGATGACACTCGTCGGACTCTTGACGGAGGTCCTAACCTAGACCTACCGACTTATTCAGCACTCAGCTCCTTTCAACATTGATCTCGCAGAATCAGACGACCACTCCCAGTATGGCCTCAATCAACTTCTGGATAGGCACTGGAGTGAGTGGGCCCATAGAGCTCATGGTGAAGCTCTTGAATCTTCTTCTGTATAGTAATAACAGATCCTGTGATTGAAGAATCACAACCTTGACTGCAGATGTCCGCACTGGCCGCGATTATTGACATCAAAATTACATCAGCCTGTTGGCTGCGATCTGTTCACGCTGAGATTCGGTGGGCGACTGACCACGACAATGTCAGTGCGCCTTCCACTCGCCTACACGGGCCGCGTGACTTTCATGATTCATGAAGAAAACCAGAGTCACGATAAGTTCCACCAACCCGTGCTGCCTGAAGCACTCGTGAACTTAGAGCTATTTCCCACGTACGCACTTGAGGGAACATTCTAGATTGTTCTATAAATAACTAGAATAGCTCCGCCCCGCACTACGTTTCTAGGGAAATCCCCTATTAATTGATATTAATTTCAAGGGAGACCAACGCCTCGCACTCCCTTCAAAGGGCTATTATGCAGAGATATGCCGATCTGTAGGCCGTTTCGTCACATAGGCCCCCACTTAAGATGGTCGACCCTGTCGAACTCACTAGACAAAGATCGGTCTGAACTCTGAACCTCTACTCTATCAGATTGGATTCCCAGGAAAAGACGTTCCATAACGTTCACTTTCCCTGGGGAGATCCACCAGAATGGTATGGATGCTGGATCACCAACCACCGCCTCAAACATACGTTATCTCCAGCGATTAGGCCCGAAACGTAACGGCCTGGTGATTGGCTTACAGGATCTGTCTACACTGGACTGTTCCGCATCCACCTGGTGTAGGCCATCGGTTACTTTACTGAGGGTTCGTTCGTCCCTTCCGACAATAGGATTTCTCCTATCCCGACTCGGCATCACCCTCGTGGACTGTTCGCGGATGTCGACCGAAATGAATGGTCGCTTACTCCAGGTTCGTCTGGAGTACCCTTGCTCCTGCCTTCTCTCCCGCGAGTAAGGACAGTGAGCCTGTCGGCGTATCGAGTCACCCGACGATCCCGTCGTGCCAGATGTGACTTCGCCTGTCCGACCTCGATTCCCAGTGTGCTTAACACCATGGGCCTCTTCCCGACGGAGCCTGTTCGCCCTATCTACGGTTGAACGCTCAGGAGACCGCAGACCCTCCCCACAGGATGTACTGCGTAGGACTGAGTCTTCCTCGCCCTCGTCTGGACCCAGAACCGAATCTAGCGCGATGGTAGTCGCACTACTTTGTGGAGAAACTACCTCGGACCTCTCCAAATTCTGAAGGAGAGTACAATGGAACTTACGCAATTCCCCGCGGACCTTCACCTCATACGTGGATCGGGACATTATCCGTTCCACAGGAAAAGGGCCCTGCCATCCGAGTTCGAATTCCGCCCCCTCGATTGGGAGAAGCGCGAGAACCCTATCTCCAATCTGCAGAGATAAACCGTTTCTGGTCCTGTGCTTTGGTGCTGCCAGACAACACGTTTGGGCACGACCGGATATATCTCCGCACGTCGCCTGTCATTCCAGGCCAGTGGTAGTGGCTGGAAAGACACTGGACTGTTGCCCCCACATCCTTATGTCCGGTTAAGGATAAGGTATGCACTCTATGTATCAAGCGGGATCTGTAGTCAGTAGGGACTACCATCTGACCGTACTGGCTATCCCCTTGCCCGGCTCTACGATAAAGCAACCGGTTTTCTACATAGAACTGACCCGGAGTTGGCGGGTCAGAGCTTTGGGACACCTCCAGTAAGTAAGGACGCAAAGTCGGGTCCCTACTTTGAGCACTGCTCACTAACCTCGCACGAGAATGGTCTATTTCCTTACCACACTGCCTTTCTCCATCCTTAGCCCTGGCCTGCCTAGCGCTCACTAGACAATGTTCCCTGGGGTCCCCCAGGAATACATGCGGACGACCGAGGATCAAAGGGTAAATAGGATCAGGCAGCACAGCCGCCTGGATGCTACCCGTAACATACCTGCACCGAATGTCAATCCGAGCAATCGGCAAGTCCATAGCTACGGAGCTCCTCATGGCCAGCTGAAATTCTCTTGTCTCGCCGGTGAGCTGCCCTGGGCTCACAAGGTGGGATGAGATTACAGCTTCAAACTGTAATCCTGTATCGTATAGACATTCCACCTGCTTCCCATTCACCTCTATCGTTTCGATCACAGGTGATTTCTCAGACTTTGGTTTCTCCCGACCCTTAGGTGTGGTCTCGCTAGGTCTACCCCTATTAGAGGCGAGACACGCAAAGTGCAAGTCCTTTGGCTTCCTCAGACAATCTACAGTATTATGGGAAGGAGACTTACAGTGCTTACACCACCTCTTACTCCACTTCCGTTTTGGGGAGGCGGGAGGGCTTTGCTTATCGGGTTTCTTACCAGAGTCTTTTACCACAGGATCTGCTACATTGGATGATTCTTTGGGACCTTTGGTCTTGGGCTTCTGATCAAGCCCCTTCTGCCTTTTCTGTGAATCAGTCTGACTGGAATCCCCAGTCTCACCATAGACTTCCACATACCTTTCAGCTAACTTATTTACTATGTCTAGCCTTTCCGCCCCATTTTCCCCTAAGAAATTCCTTAAAGGCTTGGACATCTGCATCTTCATTTGATCCACCACCATCAACTCTCTCAGACTCTCATAATCCTCTTTGAAATTGGCCAACGCCATCCATTTCAACAGGTATGAAGTTCAGCCTCACACTATAGGCCGAGAACATCTCACCTGGTTCTCTCTTGGAAGTTCTGAACCTCCGCCTGTAAGCATGGGCTGTCATTTCGAATCTTTTCAAAAGAGCCGATTTCAGGGTTGGATAATCATTTTCCATCCCTGGGGGAAGACGCGCATACACTTCGTACGCGGTGCCACGGAGTCCCTGTGAAAGCTTAAGATTCCAACGCTCAGGCTCTAAACCCATAGCTTTACACATTGCCTCGAACTTCTCTAAGAATTGATCTATCTTCTCTTGGTCCGGTTCAAATGGTGGAAACGGCCATTTCATAGCATGGTAAGCTGGTCTGCTGGCTACTGATGAGCTAGGTAAAGCTACTCCACCTACTGCTCCCTCAGACTCACCAACAGATTTAGCCTCTACCTCAAGTTGCTTCATACGGAACTCATGTTCCATTTCCAACTTCCTAGCATCTAATTTCTTAGACTCTAGGTCAGCTGCCAGTTTTTGTGCCTGTTGGTCTGCCACCAACTTTTGCTCTTCAAGTGCTACCTTTCGAGCTTCAAGCTCAATTTCTGACTTTCTTCTCTCCCTCTCTTCTGCTCTGAAGTCTCTCTCGACTTCCAGTACATAGGCTTTGAACTCCTCACCTTCCAATCCCATCTCAGTTGCAGATGCCCGCACCTTAGCTAAATCTAAAGTACGAGTAGCCATGCTTAGTGTAACTTAGTATCAGTATAGATATGCAATACTCAATCACAATGCTAACTGTTCTCCAACCAACACTGTAACTATGTATCTATACTAACTTAACTAAATGTCTGTCCACGTCGAAGAGAAAGGTATCAGTAGCCCTACTCGTCAAGTAGACAATAGGTATAGGACAGATGACACTATAACCTATTCCTACGAGATGTCAGAACAAAGAGAAGATCCCGGACGAGCCCCCACTCTATCTTGTGACAAGACCGCCGGGGCTTGGTCTGGTTTGCCACGATAGATACTAATCCCCTGCCTTTGCTCCAACCACCTCAATAGCACTCTACATCTACCAGGCCCCACACAAGCCGGGACAGCTTAACCTCCCCTCCCTCACCTAGGGTTCCCAACCCCAAGGGGGCTCGGACCAGACACCAGTCATATCACTGCACAAAGTCATAGCTAAGAGAACAAAATTTTAATTCTGAACTACGTCAACTACAACACAGAGAAGGATGGCTGAAAGCCAGACTAGAAGAACTATGTACAATATCAGAGATGCAGATGAGTAATCATCATGGAGGCGGACGATAGCTCGTGCGGTTGTCCAGTCGTGGTAGCGACTCACCCAGGCTCCTCCAGTGGACTGGAACTCCAAGGTCTGCTGCCTCTCCAAAGTTCCCTCTTCCCACAGAGAACCAATCACGGGCTGATCAAGCGCAGTACCACTGCCTGACTGACACTGCACCGATGAACAAGGATCCTTCCTTGCTGTCGTCCTATATCACTCGTCACACTCCTGATGAAGTCTGGGCCGACCCTAGAACATTAGCGGTCTCCCACTTGCCGAAAAAGTACATGTAGCACCGTCTCAAAATACACAAGAGCCTGGTCACACTTCTATCTCATAAGTGACCCACACACTGATATGTCACCTACAAAATGAGCGGTTGCTCCACACTGAACACACAATGTCACTGGTAAAGTCTATCAGGTGATTAAACACCTCACCTTGATTTCCATGTCCTTGGACAAATAGATCTTCACACAGTCTCATGTAACTACCCTGATCAATGGGTAGTAATCACAACCTAGCATACACTGTCAACAGTTCATCACGATGGCATGAGGTAGCTCCCTACCTTAACAAACATTGTCAACAGTTCATCACATTGGCATGAGGTAGCTCCCTACCTTAACAAACATGTCACTCTGGTGTTCCCACCAATGTTGTAATCAATGTCCTAGTTCACTGGACCACATGTTGGCTTCATAAAGGTAACCAATGTAGAAACACTATTTAAGCATATATTATACACGGTGTCCCCTGACAACCCAGCCGGGTCAGAAGCATATTACACAGGCCATGGTGACCGGGATCAATGATCACTCTGCTCAACTGGAAAGTTCACTACCTTGCAATCACCAAGGTTTACACAGAGGTTGAATGTCACCAGTGCTTCACTGGCTTGAATCACCAGACGTTTCAGTGTTGGATCCTCTCAGGATCGGATGACACTCGTCGGACTCTTGACGGAGGTCCTAACCTAGACCTACCGACTTATTCAGCACTCAGCTCCTTTCAACATTGATCTCGCAGAATCAGACGACCACTCCCAGTATGGCCTCAATCAACTTCTGGATAGGCACTGGAATGAGTGGGCCCATAGAGCTCATGGTGAAGCTCTTGAATCTTCTTCTGTATAGTAATAACAGATCCTGTGATTGAAGAATCACAACCTTGACTGCAGATGTCCGCACTGGCCGCGATTATTGACATCAAAATTACATCAGCCTGTTGGCTGCGATCTGTTCACGCTGAGATTCGGTGGGCGACTGACTCACGACAATGTCAGTGCGCCGTCCACTCGCCTACACGGGCCGCGTGACTTTCATGACTCATGAAGAAAACCAGAGTCACGATAAGTTCCACCAACCCGTGCTGCCTGAAGCACTCGTGAACTTAGAGCTATTTCCCACGTACGCACTTGAGGGAACATTCTAGATTGTTCTATAAATAACTAGAATAGCTCCGCCCAGCACGACGTTTCTAGGGAAATCCCCTATTAATTGATATTAATTTCAAGGGAGACCAACGCCTCGCACTCCCTTTAAAGGGCTATTATGCAGAGATATGCCGATCTGTAGGCGTTTCGTCACACCTGGAAGGGATCTATCTATCTATCAGTCTGTCTGTCTGTCTGCTTGTTTGTCTGTCTGTCTGTCTGTCTGACCCGGCCCGGCTTCACCCAGTACCTGGTGGGGAGCATCTCATTTAATTCATATACGTAGTCATATAAGCTCCCGTTCCCGACTATCTGTCTGTCTGCTTGTTTGTTTGTCTGTCTGTTTGTCTGGCTGACCCGGCCCGGCTTCACCCAGTCCCTGATGGGGAGCATCTCATTTAATTCATATAAGTAGTCATATAAGCTCTCCCGTTCCCGACTATCTGTCTGTCTGTCTGTCTGTCTATCTGTCTGTCTGTCTGACCCGGCCCGGCTTCACCCAGTCCCTGGTGGGGAGCATCTAATTTAATTCATATACGTAGTCATATAAGCTCCCGTTCTCGACTGTCTGTCTGTTTGTCTGTCTGACCCGGCCCGGCTTCACCCAGTCCCTGGTGGGGAGCATCTAATTTAATTCATATACGTAGTCATATAAACTCCCGTTCCCGACTGTCTGTCTGTCTGTCTGTCTATCTGTCTGAGCCGGCCCGGCTTCACCCAGTCCCTGGTGGGGAGCATCTCATTTAATTCATATAAGTAGTCAAATAAGCCCCCGTTCCCAACTATCTTTCTGTCTGTCTATCTATCTGACCCGGCGTGGCTTCGCCCAGCTCCTGGCGCACAGTAACTTAAAAGAATGTCCTTCCACACACCATCCATTATTTTTAATGAAAACTGTTTTTAAATCACCTACATGACTGTAGATAACTTCTTTAAGCAAAAAAAGATGAGTTACAATGTTATGCATTATGCATTATTTTTATGAAAACTTTGAAAATGCCTTAAAGATTATATCATTATTCATTATAACTCATATGCCTGTAAATAACTATAGACAAAGAGTTTACCAATAGTGCAAGTAAGTCCAACAATATGACTATAAAATATATAGAAATGTTATTAAAAGTTATGCCCCTTGAAATAACTTTTCTAGAGTTAAGTCCCCTTGCTATATAGAAATTATATAATGAAAAATGAAATATTAAATGTTATTAAGTAAGTAGCCGATTTTACACTAAGAAACTATTACAGTCGGTTGCACAGACATGAAAGGAAGACGTGTAGAAAATGTCATCTCAATCGGATGTACCGTTATCGAACGCATTCAATACATAGCCAACCACACACAGTCTCTTTTATAGATATAGATGAAATAATAAAATAAAAAACACAACAAATGCGTACATTACGACACACAGGACGGTCGACGTTTCGATTCTCAGAATCTTTGTCAAGGACAGGACAACACAGATAGATAAATCAACGAAATAAAAAAAATAAAAAAGCACAACTACTCGCTTCCCATGCGGGAGCAGAAATGGCAGCTTTGCCAGCTGCGAAGGCACTCTTTGGCTGCAATTGTTTAAGTATAGTAAGTTGCCAGATAGGATTTAGGTCGCCAAAAATATGCGAACAGTCTTATATGAAAATATAGGGGTGTGGAGACGGTTAGGTATGAATATAGAGGGGGGGGGGGGGGGAGAACAGCATAGTAATAGACAGTGTAAACAGTTGACAATTATACAGTAGCGTCCACAACAGTATTTAAACCTGCTGGATGGACGCATCCCAGAGAGTTGATTAATTGGCATTCAATTTTAAGCCTAATGGAGCTGTTGGAGAAGCAAGGTTTTAATGCAGTGACACATACATCGTCGACTCCATTATGGTGGGAGGAATTAAAATGGTTGGCGACAGGTTTGTCAGCGCCCTGATTAATGTCTCTGAGGTGTTCTCTAAAACGGTCAGCAAGGCGTCTGCCAGTGTATTTCATGTCACATCGTTTGCAGATGATAACATATATCAGATTGCGGGATGTGCAAGTAAAAGAATCTTTCAAATAGAAGGTGCCTAGGGGGTCTAATGCCCGTATGGTAACTGTTAATTAAAATTAGAAATTAAATTTCAACAATAACATTTAAAAAAATAATCATATTACACCTCAGTAGAAGTGAGGAGTGCATCCTCGACTATAATCGCCAACAGGATACTCCGGAACCAGCCCCATCCAACATCGAGCGATCATCATCACCGACAATCTTAACCTTTAGTCAATCCACACTAGCGGACGAGTATTAAAACACCTATTTAAAAACAAGATGGTTGTAATATACTTATAGTAATGTCTTAAGTAGTTGACCAGCCCTCAATACGAAGAAAACTACGGTGATGTGAGGAGCGACTACAACGCAAGTAACACTGCGCCTTCTGCGCTATCTATTTCATCATGCTGAGAGGTCAGGGGGCGAGCATGACCCACATTCCCCAACCGAACTCAAACATACAAAGGGTCACCGAGTGGATAGTAGGTCGCCTTGTCACGCCATACAGACAGCCGCGTCAGCGTAATCTGAGCCGCTTGACATACGAAACTGGCTAAAACCGGTTTTACGCATGGCTCAAAAACTAGTATATAATCCCGAGGCTGGGAACAGTCGTGCACTGTGATCCGAAGATGACTACAGATCTCAAGATTGTGCTTGCTAACTGGGTCTACATATCTCGTAGTGGTGAGAAAGTTAGACCAGGGGCGCTGGTGATATGGCCGTATTTGTCTCATTCTACAGAGGTACGAGCACGTTACACATCCGGAGATTCTATGGTGAATCCAATAAGAAGTTTCCTACTAAGATGGGAATGACACCTCGACAAGAATTTGAACAGATGATAGCTATGCAACACGAGATCCTAGCTGACTTTGACAGACTCAACCAAGTTAGTAACGAAGTCAAGCAATGCACTAGCAAGAGGCAAACAAGTCAGTAACCAAAACATTCAAGGCAGTGCTCCAGTCAAACAGGGGACTAACCGAAACCACCAAGTATACGCATACTATACCGCCAGTTTTCAACTCAGATACAGTCAGGCGTGTGATGACCCCAGAAACCAGAGGTGTGATGAGCCCAATAGCCAGTTGTTTGATGTGCCCAACACTCAGATTGTGAGGCACCCTTTGCCTACAACACTCAAATGTCAGCCCACCAAACAGGAGACCAGCCGTATGACTACATGCCAAGTGACAGATACATACCAGGCTACCAGCCGGAAAAACCACAAAACACTCAAGACAGTTTTGCCGTAAAAAATTCGTTTAAGGAGTCTACTATCTAGCACGCGAGTTAAGTTACCAGCCCAGCGAATCTGATTCTTCATTAGTAGAATGTGGATACTGGGTGTGAACGCTTTTTCTGGAACCTCAGTGTCCCGGATCTTGTCTTGCCATTTAACTTTTAATAGCTTCCCAAGGTAGACTGTGTGGAAGTGGTTTAATTTCCTTACGTGTCGCAGATAAACAGTCCAGGTTTCACAAGCATATATCAGTGTGGATAATACAACTGCTTTATCGATTTTCAGCTTTGTTTGCAGGCTTATTCCATTTTGTGCCATACATTCTTGTACAGTCTGCCAAAAGGAGCGCTGGCCTTAGAGATTCTTGCATTCACTTCGTCATCAATTGTTGCAGCTTGTGACACAGTGCTGCCAAGGTAGGTGAATTTGTCCACAACACTTAGTCTATGACCAATCACCTTGATATTCGGCACGGTGTGATTAATCCCTGGAGCTGGCAGGTACATAACTCCAAGCTGATACTGAACCCAAAGTTGGCACAGGCATATGAGAAAGCTGAAACATTGTGTGCCTGCCTCTGAGTTGGCATATAGAGCGCGATCATCAGCAAACAGCAGCTCCTTGAAGGTGTCGCTGTTAGTTTTTGTTTTAGCTTTCAGCCTTCTGAGATGAACAACGTTCCATCCATGCGGTAGTTGATGTCTAATCCAATGTCGTAGTTCTCGAAGGCATTCGTCTGCATAGCTGAAAACATGAGGCTGAACAGTGTTTGTGCCAGGACACATCTTTGCTTCACTCCATTGGTGACAGGAAAGGGCTCAACCAGTTCATCATTTTTATGTACGCTTGCCTGCATACCATCACGAAATAGCCGCATTATTTGGACAAACTTTAATGATGTCAAACTATTCGATATCTTGGGCTTTCTTTGCTTCCTTTGACCTCCAACTTTCCCAACGTACTCTAGCTTTCTCATGACATGCCCAAAGAATGTGAACTGTCTTCTTCTGTTCTTGTGAATGATTTCTTTCGAGATATTTTCATACCTCTTTCTATCCGTCCACGGTGTTTTCACTATTCTTCTGAACGAAAACCGCATCTCAATGTCCCCCACATAATTCATCACTTGTTTTCTAATTGTCCATGGGTCGCTTCCATACAACGAAGAAGCACATGATTAAATAATTTAGTCCATGATTCTGTTTTTCTGGACTGCTGAATCAAAATTCTTCAATCCCAAATACATAAATATTATGAACATATGCTATTTAGTACTTTTGAATTCCTTCATCAGACTCTCCTTGACTTTTACCGCAGAATGTTTATTGTACAAAAAGAAGCATTTTACATTGTTTCCGCATTTCATTTCGAATTAAACATACAAACAACCGCGGACAGATTTAAAAGCACTCCATTACCAGTCCAACATGAAGAAAATGCGTAAGCAAACCGCCGCCACAAGCAAAACACTCCAGAGGCCATAACAGCTCAATCACATATCCTCCATGTTTTTCAGTCATTCAGACTAAGTAAATATCTTAGGGAACAATTTATATTTTTCCATGACACGTGGATACAACTGACTCTTGAATCTCAACATACTGGTGTCCACAATTCCGCTCTTCACACTCGGTCTTCTGTAGTGATGAACCAGTGATATGTTACTGGAGACGACCACGCATCTCATAAAGGTAACAAAGTTACGAACAAAATGAATTCCACTGGTAACAGTGAGCTCAGGTCGTGCGATATATTTAGATCTCATCTTAGGTTGAAATATTTGTGGATCTCGCCAAAACTGTGAAAGTGTAAATATTTGGTATTTTAAAGTGTTCTTCTTTTCTTCTTCGGAAAATGGAAACTGAGAAGGCAATGAGGTCCAGTTTGTCCAGGATCTCGTTGTAAAATAACTCGACCTAATTATAAAACAACCTGTTTTAACCGATTGCTTCTCGTGTGGAGCTGGAAAATGCAGAAAAGTGGACACGTCATACTCCTTAGGCGAAGTTTCATGGAGAACCTCCATCCAATTCGAATGATTGTGTGGTATAATAAATTCGTCTGTATCTACTACAACTACAAATCTTGAGATGTTTCGGTTTCTGTAAAAACAGTCATTTAAGGCAGTCATTTGTCCGTGGTACCAGCTTTGTCTGGTTGGAAGCGGCCACGGGAGAACAGTGACCAGACCATCCTGTTGGTAGCGCTGAAGGATCTGGTCAACGGCTGAAGAGACGCTGTATTTGTACACCATGAAGTGCTCGGCGCCAAGAATCCGGTTCGTTTCTATGGACTGGATCAGCTGGGACGCGGCGTTGTAGCCGCTGTGTAGAATGGAGTAGCAGACGGTGAAGTTTCTGCTGCGTGCGCCCGGGTAAATTATCTCGAATCGATTGGTTGATGTGTTGTTTCTCTGGAAGCTAATGGACACATGTGTGGGTCGTGTGTTTGCTGGTAGGCGGCATTCTATGTAAGATGGAGGAAACCTGCAATACAGAAACAATAAACAAATAAATATAAATGTTAAAATATCGCATATCTTTTGCAAACAATATAAAATGACACAAAGTAGTGCAGCTTTACATAACAGAATTACGACACATACGAACGAACGAACGAACGAAAATCTTGATTTTCAAAGGGTTTAGAATTGGGCACGCAGTACCGTCTGACATTCTGCCCTTCTTTTCTATTTGCTCTCATACATTCTTTCATTCAGCATCTCTTATGAAGCAAATCTTTGACAACAAAAGTACAATAAGCATTAAAACGAATGAAAATGATAATAAATGACTCACTGAGGCAATGTTTAACATGGGCATTATAAATACTCAAAGAAGGTGTAACGTGTCATACATATGGGAATGTTTTTTTTTGGCTATTTGTCGTTCGAGATAATTTACCATTATTATTGTCCTTGTTGTTGTTGTTGTTGTTGTTGTTGTTGTTGTTGTTGTTGTTGTTGTTGTTGTTGTTGCTTTACGGGGGATTGTAGTCAATGTGCAGTCAAGCTGAAAAAACATCTGATGGCTGCAGAAATGTGGTTTTTAAAGGAAAATGCAAAGAATACCATGGACAGATAGAAAAATCAATGACCAAGTACTACAGGAGACAAATGAAACTCGTAAATTGATTAGAAAAATTAGACGTAGACAGTCAAAATGTTTTAGACATGTTATGAGAAGAAATCGACTGGATAACTTAGTGATAACTGGCAAGATCGAAGGGAACAGACCAAGAGGAAGACCGAGAGGAAAATACCTGGATGTCTTGGCCGCATGGCATGGACGAGACAGGAACACTGAGCTGATCCACGACTCTGGTGATCGAGTGAAATGGCGAGTCAAGTCCGCCAACGCTTTCCGGCATGGCATATGATTGACTGATTGATTGATGTAGTCTGTCCTGAGGTAGTGTTCAAACAGGTTGCGACTGTATGTATAATGAATGGTGGTGTCTTTGATTTCTTGTCGAAGATTGTTCCACAACTGAGTGGCAGAGTATGCTAAGTTTGATTTATATAAGTCTATCCTAGGTTTGGGGACATGAAGTATATTTAGTCATTCGCTATGTCTTGCGTTATATTTAAACAATGGCCAAAGATAGCTTGGAGCATTTTGATTTAGGATTTTGTGAATTAGTTTAGCCTTATTAAAAAGTAGGCGTTTGTGGAGTGGCATCAACTGAAGACGTTCATGTAGGTTAGAATTGTCTGTAAGCTTATCACCATTGATTAAACGCACAGCCATTTTCTGGAGTGAATACAGGCGTTTTGTTATTGGTTTGGAGAATCCATCCCAGATTGTGGAGCAATAATCAATTTTCGTTTGTATGTGGGAAGTATAGAATATCTTTCTTGTGTTTTCGTCGAGGAAATTTTTAATTTTGGCAAGTTGGTATACTTTTTTGGCTATTTGTTTAACTAGAGCATGAACATGGGAATTAAAGGATAGATTTTGACCTATGATAAGACCCTATGCCTTGTGCTCGGTTACACTTTCTATAGGCGTGCTACGAATGTGCAGCTAAAGAGTTCTCTGCGAGTTTAGAGTCTGAAGTATTTGCCTGGTTCCTGTTAACATAGTTTTTGTTATAGAAATGTTAATTTGCATGTGGTTTGCATGACTCCAGTTAACTACACTATTTATTTCCCGTTGCAAGGATAATTCTAGCACATTACGATCAACAGCGTTTGTATATACTGTGCAGTCGTCTGCAAATAGATCGCAGGACGACGACAGATATAAGGGAAGATCATTTATATAAATGGCAAATAACAGAGGGCCAAGAATAGACCCCTGAGGTACTCCAATATTAATGGTAATGGCTTGAGATAGAGATTTATTGTGTGATACTTGTTTTCTGTCTAATAAAAATGATTTTATTAATGTCACTATATTAAAGCTTACTTTCATTGTTTCCAGTTTTTAAAATTAGAATAGTGTGATCTATCATATCGAATGCTTTTCTAAAGTCTATAAACACCTGTCAGGATCTTATATTCGGCTCGTTGGCTAACACATGTGAGACAGTACAAGTACAACGTAATTCGACGTAAGACATAGCAACACAAGTTCAATGGATTTATTACCACATTAAATACATAACAATAGTTACAGCAATGTACAACATATAACTCACAACCACAATACAGCTCAGAGGTCTGACGCTCACGATATCAGTCGTTCAGCTCACAACCACGGAGATTCACACAAAACGCCTTGCTCTCGACACACACGTCCGTTCAGATGTCCAGTCCCAGCTTGGTCTGAGATTAACACACACACTGTCCACTGCCTCTCGTGGGGTCACGTGGCTTTGCGTGCGTCTGTCGTCAGCGCTGGTCGCGTGTCAGGTAAGAATCTCGCCAGCCGACAACTCTTGTCCGCCGGGTGCCGTAACGATGTTGCTGCACACTTAGGCTCTGACATTCTCCCCGGGTACTTCAATGAAAGATGCCATCTTTCATTCATGATGTATGTATATACTGGGGTAGTGTTAATTTCATGTCAGAGACTACTCTTTCCCAGTGTTATGCATGAAAATACATATAAGGCATAGAAATATATACACAAAAAATGTAAGTTGTATTGACATGACAAATGAAGTACAATTTTTAACACAATTCAGGTTTCATCCCCCTGATGCCTGGTTACCTTCATTGCAATAATACCCAGTCAGATCAGTAGCACCAGCTTCACGCATCTACCTCCCAGCTATTTGAAAAAAAAGTAATAATATGATTGTTTTGCAACAACCATCTAGCCAGACTGAAATACGGCTTTGTATTAGTCGTATTAAACACTTAAACTCTGCCCTCATTTGGTCAGGAGCTCTTATGTTGGTTTGCAATGTTGGCAGCTCTATGACATGCTTGGTGGACGCCTACCTGCTGTGCCAAACCTTTGAGCAACAAAATGTCTATCTATACAATACACATTAATGAATATGTTTCAAATTATGGCCCTTGATGTAATTCACAAATGCAAGGGAAGTAATTTTGACATTTAAGAAATTCCATACCTTACAATAATTATTTAATTTCTTAGCGTCATTGCTTGACGTTTCTTCATATTAACGAGAAAAAGTCGGTAATATGAATACATTAATCAAGATATAATTCTAAGATTACACTAATCAAAATAAATAAGTACCCTATTGGTATATTATATTTTATAGATTCGAAAGGATTTTACAAGTGTCATAAATTTTTGGAAATTTGTACATAGTCTGCTAATTATGTTATACTTTTTAAATTATACCGGAAATGCACACGAAACGAAAAATTTGGTTGATGTTACATTTTCTGAACACAAATGATCCGGTTTTATTTCGGAACGGATAGTAGAATGTTCTCACAGTTCGTGTCTGATGTTATAGTATGACAACGGATTATGATGGAATGTTCTTATTTCCGATGTGTTCACACGTCGAACGATTTGGATCACATTCGCTGTAGAGGTGATGTAGGAGTCAATGTTCGGTCCACATTTGCACATGTTAAAATATCACGGTGAAAAAAAATCACCCACAAATGTCACAATGGTAAAGTTCGCTTTTGATAATTGGTTAAGCGTTTGTGACACTGTTGTTGGTGTCTATATACAATTAATATCGTTCTCATTCTAACACACACTACACAATTATACTACACTCATTACATGACTTGATTAAAATAAGTATATTATACATGTCGGTTCTCCAAACCGTATCACAATTTTACTTATAGACCTTACACAGTAGGTGAATGGAAAAATTTCACTCATTGGTGGCTGTGTTGGGCTGAGTGTAATATTACACAGTGCACTCAGACATTGCTTACTGGGTCTGTCGGACAACGGGACAAAAGGTCGGCGATTGTATTCATTCTGCCGGGCATATGGCGAACTTCAAAACTGAAATTCTGAAGCTTCAAGGACCAGCGAGCAATCATGTTATTTGATGGTACTGTGGAATTGATATACCTTAATGGACTGTTGTCAGTTTCGATGATAAAGTGACGTCCTAGAAGATATCTGGACAGCTTTGTTACACTTTCTACTAAGGACAATGCCTCTAATTGCGGAATGGACCAGGCCCGCTCTCGGGGTCTTAGTTTTCTTGATAGAAAACAAACGGGATGCAGGATGCCGTTGTATTCCTGCAATAGGACTGCACCGATCGCAATGGAGCTAGCATCTGTTCTCAATCTGAAAGGTAAACGAATGTTGGGCAATTTAAGGATGAGATTAGGTGTATTCTTATCAGAAAAGTGTGCCAAAACTTTATCAAATGCATTTCGTAGGCATTCATCGTTTACAACTTTTTCGGGTTTATTCTTGGTTAGTAAGTTAGAAAAAACCTCAGTCAGTTCTGAAAAATCAGGAATAAAGTTTCTGTAATAATTAATAAGTCCCAACAAACTGCGGACTTGTTTCTTATTTGTTGGAAGTGACAGTTTTAGAATTTTGGAGACAATTTTGTTGTCTGTCATGACAAAGCCATTGGATATTCTGTACCCCAAAAATGATATCTCTTGGTAAGCCATGCTCACCTTTGAAGGCTTCACTGTCAGTCAGTGCTGTCTGATACTAGGTAGTAGTAGTAGAACGTCCTGTCCAGGTGTCAATGTTATAGTTCCGTCGTTGTCTCTGTATAGACACAGATGTCGTCAGCATAGTGAATGATATTAAGAATGTCAGATAGGAGGCGTCGTATAACAGACAAGGTAAGTCTGGAGATACTGGATCTAAGGATATAAAGTGGGTTACGGTTAAAATCTTTCAAAAGGATTTTCAAATTTCATGTTGAGATCATTTTGAGTGTTATCTCCAAACCTGCACTCGTACATGTGTGTATACATTCAATAGTTCAAACAATAATAATACACCATGTATAGTTGTGAAATGTAATCGTGCATATTTGTATGATCTTTTGCAATTTGTGTATATTTTCCAAAATATGTAGGGTAATTTGTTGCTGATTTTTGTCAGTAATTCCACCGACTGATGCTTTACATTGTTCAGCATAGGTATTCGTATGAGTTGATTTAACATAGAGATTATGAGTGGCAGTAACAAAATTTGGTTCAACCGTAATGACATAAGTAACAAAGTCTGCTGGTTTGTCATGAGTAATATCATATGTGTTGTGTCATGATGCTGTGGAAATATAACTGTTTGTGAAGACATTTGTTTTGTATTTACAATCAGTAGTGCAAGAATAACTATCCACTGTGTGCACTTGGTTATGTGTGTAGTTAACAGGGAGTAAAGTAAGTATAGTATATACCATGATGATTTATGATCTTTCATCGCTGTTGTGAACTGTTTGTTTTCTGCACCTTTTTCTTTGTGCTGATACCCACTAGTTTCTGTTTCTTCTTGTTCTGAGATGGTAATCACGTTGGTATGGTGTGGTATCTTGGTCTGTTCATCATGTTGTTGTATGATGAGTTGGGTAGTTAAGGCAGTATTTGTTGTGGTGTTAACTTTTTGCCTTGTGTGAGGTTTGGACTCTATGTAATCTGTCACATTCAATACATTTCCAATTAATAAATCACAACATGGATTGTCTAATAAAGCACAAGTTACTCTGCCTGATAAGAAAGGTGATTTTATATTGGCCCATGCCATGGGATATTTCTCTACTGTCCCTGAAACAGTTTTGCAATGGATGTACTCATCTAGGTAGTCTTTAGGATCAGCTAAGGTCTTTCGAAGACCGATAAGACAGGACCCTGTGTCGCGTACACATGTGCATACTGTGTCATTGATGTAACCTTTATGGAATGTTAATTTTCCTAATGACAGTTTTGAGGTTTTGTTCAATTCCTCACTTTCTTGTTGAGCATTGACCTCTTTATATAAAGAATGAGGTTGAGTGATGTTAACAACATTATTACAATATGGTACAAAGTCTGGTGTTGTCTTCATGTCTGTGATGTTCACTTTTCTTACGTTCTTTGCTGAACTGCATTTTGAGTCTATTGCCAAGTTAGCTTCCTCATTGGCAATAGGGACGGCGTGCCCGCATGTTAAGGTACCATTTTCATTGAAGGTATTACAGACAGTACATTTGTTCGCACTAAATACATCACAAGCCTGTGCTGCATGTACAGGATGTTTTTCTGGATTTTCGTCTTCTGACGCTGAGCTATCGAACAAGGCGGCATTGGCTTTGTTGGTCATATGCCTGCCTCTACAATCCATGCGATGGTGACCGTAAGCCTTGCAGAGAAAACATTTACGTGTACTTTTGAACGATTTACGTTCTCTGTCTTGTCTGTTTACCATATTTTGCAAGTATGTTGGGTACCCTGGGTTCTTATCGCACATCTCGTTCAAATGGTGGAAAAATTTACAATGAATGCAATGTATAGCTTTATCAGAGGTAGGCCTGTTCGGTTTTTGCCTACTATAGTTGTTCTCATAGTTGGCTGCTGCTACCCAGTTACTGTCAGTAGCTTCAGTGGCAAAACACTGTTTATTTGCCGTATAATAGGCCGACCCACGTCTTTCCATTTCTTCCACACTTGTGCATTCATTCTCTTGCAAGAACTTAGAAAAAGATGATGGGACAGAAGAAATAACTTTATCTCGAATAATGAGATCTTCTAATTTATCATAATTTTTGTTAATTTTGGCTGATGAAGTCCATTTGCTGAAAATGTCTCGGACTAAACAGAGGTAGTCAGAGAACGTTTGAGTTGATTTTGGACTCAGTTTACTGAATTGTTCTCTGTACCCTGCTTCATCTAACATGAAATGTGCCATTATTTTAGATTTAATGTAATGGTACTCTTTTCTGAGGTCTTTGGGGATGGTTTCAATGACTTTCAGAGGTTCCCCAGATAGACTCCTCATATATAAAATATTCCATTCCGAAAGTGGAACTTGGTAATGTTCCATTAAAGTCTCAAAATTTTGGGTAAAGGCTGCTATGCAGTCACCCGAGGTATAGTTACGAACGATACCTTGGTACTTTTTATACTGGTTTTCTTTTTCCAGTCTTTCAGATTTCTTTGACTCTTTATTCATTGCAGTCTCAGTGTCGAGTTGTTTTATTTTCAACTGTAATTCAAGTTCTTCCCTCTTACTCTGAGCTGCTATTTCTGCCTTTTTCAACTCTGTTTCATTCTCAATCTCAGCCCTTTTTAGAGCTGTTTTTGCCTCTACTTGCTTGGCAGCTTTTTCAATTTCAGCATGTTTCAAGGCTGTTTCTGCCTCTGCTTGTTTGGCAGCTCTTTCTGCTGCTCTATCTTCGCGTTCACAGTATTCAGCGTATTTCTTCTCACTCCATTGTGTTAATTCATCACCTTCTAACTTTAATTTCAAACCCATATCGATGAAATCAAATAATGACGACATGATGGAGAGAATACGTCAATGACAATCAACCACACAAAATATATTATAAATGGTTAGTAGAAAAACAACTTACAATTGATTTGACTATACGATGCGTGCCCACTAATGCATACGTAAAGTTAAAGTGAAGAAAAATATACTCAAGTGCCCTTGGATATGGTGACGAATGGTTGGGCAATCGGGCTAGAAAACTGTAGGGTCGTACTTCAGAACCACGAATGACCTCTACGGCAGGGTTATGGATGGTACGCAAAAACCTGCTTTGTTTTTGGAGAGAAATAAGTTAGCGTGTGTTTGTTGGTGTGTGCCTGTAAGTCACTAAGTGTTGATTTGGTTTGGATGGCGTTGAGTATAATTGTATGTCGTAAATTTGTCGTCAACAGTGTTTCTTTCAACAGAAGTTACACTCTTTCCAAAACTCTTTGCGTTCCACAAACTCAATAAACAAAAACAATCTATCTGTATTTGAACACTCAATAACATTGATGACACATCACTTACATCAAGATGACATTCAGTAAGGACAAAGACATCAAGTTTACAAGATGGCGACAAGGTCAAAATGGTGGCAAAATCACAATGTTGACAAGGTCAAACGATGACAATTTTCACAAATCACAAATGTTTAACACGTTTACAGGATCAAACAATATGTACTGTACATTTACTAATGATCTTAAACATATTTAGACAATGTAGTAATGGATCACACTGAGACTTTTCCGATCACATGTACATCACTATAACCTTGACAAATTTTACAAGTACAAGAATTATAGTTTTAAATCACAAAGATGAACAACACACGTCTAAATATATTAGGTTCTTAAATAAAGACGAGCAACCCACGTCCACACATGTCAGGATCTTCTATTCGGCTCGTTGGCTAACACATGTGAGACAGTACAAGTACAACGTAATTCGACGTAAGACATAGCAACACAAGTTCAATGGATTTATTACCACATTAAATACATAACAATAGTTACAGCAATGTACAACATATAACTCACAACCACAATACAGCTCAGAGGTCTGACGCTCACGATATCAGTCGTTCAGCTCACAACCACGGAGATTCACACAAAACGCCTTGCTCTCGACACACACGTCCGTTCAGATGTCCAGTCCCAGCTTGGTCTGAGATTAACACACACACTGTCCACTGCCTCTCGTGGGGTCACGTGGCTTTGCGTGCGTCTGTCGTCAGCGCTGGTCGCGTGTCAGGTAAGAATCTCGCCAGCCGACAACTCTTGTCCGCCGGGTGCCGTAACGATGTTGCTGCACACTTAGGCTCTGACACACCGTTCCGCATAGAGTATTGTTGTTAATATTTTGATGCCAGTTTTCTATCATGTTTGTTAGGGTCGTATGACAAGAATATTTTGGCTCAAACCCTGACAGACTGTCAACTATTAGTTTGTGGCGAACTAAATGCTAAAGTGTTGTTTTGTGAATGTGCTTTTCTAGCGGTTTGGATAGTGAGGATAATATTGAAATTGGCCTATAATTACTCATGAGACGATCGTCTATTGAACCAGCTTTTAATTGAGGATACACTTTAGCGATTTTAAAGACTGATTAGAAGTGACCTTTGGTGAGACATTGATTATGTATACAAGTTAGTGACTCGCAGATCGCCGGTGCAGCATAGCGAAGGATTCGATTACTGATTCCATCCAGTCCTGGTGAGTTATTGTTTTTTAGGTTACTAAGATGAGTAAATACTTCAGTGGTCGTCATTAGCGGTATGTTGGAGGGAATGTCACCATAGCATTTGTTCTCACAGAATGATAATAATAAAGATATGTCATGAGGCGCATCTGGTATTGCAACCTTCAGTTGGTTTATGTAGGACTGAAATAATTTACTGAATTGATCACATGTAACCTGATTTTATGGTAATGGTTGTGATGATGTGTGTTTGTTTGTCAAGGTATTAATTGCTTTCCATATATTTTTAGTGTTGGTTTTATCTATTATTAAGTTCTTAAAATAGTTTTACTTTTCCTTTCGAATAACATATTGAACTTTGTTTCTCAGACTACGGTACATAGTTATATCTCTATTTTTATGTGCCCTGTCCCGGTCTCTCATAAGTTCAACTACCTCCTGTGTGATCCGCGGGGGCTTAGTCTGATGTTTAATACGGACTTCCTTAAATGGAACATGCTTATCAAATACACTTAGAAAGGTCGTCAGCCAGTGGTCCAGAGCATCGTCTGGGTCAGGAAGC